>CAUYPK010037041.1:0-35010 GCA_963574355.1 Loris lydekkerianus | reverse complement strand
AAAATAGCCAGGCATTGTGGTGGGCGCCTGAGGCATTGTGGTGGGCGCCTGTAGTCCCAGCTGCTCGGGAGGCTGAGGCAGGAGAATCGCGGAAGCCCAAGAGCTGGAGGTTGCTGTGAGTCCTGTGACATCATGGCACTCTACAGAGGGCGGTAAAGTGAGACTCTGTCTCTACAAAAAAAAAAAAAAAAAAAAAAGGATCACACTCAGAGATAAATCCTCCTGCATTAGGCCAAATGAAAACAGGGCCTACAAAAACAGCCTGAAAGCCTGGTCAGAATTAGAAACCAGGACCACCAGAACAGGCAAGCTAGAAGCTGCTGCCATCACATTGAATAACAGGCACTTATAGGTGAATTCTTCAAGGGGAGGTCTAACACCATGACAACCACTCCTATCAGTGGCCTGCCATTAAGGTTTTCAAATGGAAAGTAGATCATAATCTACAACCCTCCTCTACACTCTTAGGCTAAGGAGGAGGAGGGTCAAGGGTTTGGTCCCCACTCTTTCAAAACAAAGGGGAAAGCCAGCCCACCAGAATGGATACCTATCATGGATGAATGGGCAAAGTCACTACTTCTTTCCTCTTTTCTATAAATTCTAATTCTCTAGGGGCCTATATTTAGATAAATAACTAAAGCCCACAATAACATTTTCTACAAAACCCTAAGACATGAAATACAAGAAACTAGAGCTATCTGGCACAAAGTGGTAACTCTGTTGGCTTCTCTGTATCAACTTTATAAAGCCCTCAATTCCACATATAGTATATGGTGAAACACCATGGCTCCTGAAAACAGCTTCATAAAAAGAATGCACAGTTTCAAAAATCTTGATACCAACATTCTGCTGCTCAGGGCTTCAGAGTTCCTGTCCAACCACCTTAAATATTTGTGGTTTCAATTTGGCAGCTTCTCTGAAACCAAACACATACACTTTCTCAGTGTAAGTCCACTACTGTAACTGCATACCACTTTGGGAACAGGGAATTCAGAAGAGTTTAACTGCGTAATTGGGCTCCAACACAATCAAGCTTTTGATTTCATATCTGCTTCTGAAAACTCTCTGCTGCCTTGAGATTGGCCATTTTTCCCAAACCCAGTCAGGTCAGAAAGTGTGAAAACAGCAACAATGAAGTGACAATTTAACCTCACTGCTACTGGCAGAATACAGATGGAGTAACTAGAGACAGAACTCAGACGACCTTCCTCCTTCTAGACCTGGAACAGCCCCAGAACTCACATGGAAGCACCAGGACTCTGACAGCAGACCACACTTTCCACAAAACTTCCACTGGGCAGCTTCTGACAACCCTGCAGGCTTGTGACTGTGTCTCTTTGACAAACAGTACCCATAGATCTTCTCTGGAGCTACCTTCAAAGTAGGCTGAATGTTGCTAATTACACAGAACTATCAGAACTAAGAATGTTTAGAAGTACGAAGGTGCTGTGATGAGACTTCCTTTTTTCTTTCTTTTTTTTTTTTTTTTTGAGACAGTCTTATTTTGTCACCTGCAATAGAGTGCCACGGCATCATAGCTCAGAGCAACCTCAAACTCTTGGGCTCAAGTAATCCTCTTGCCTCAGTCTCCCAAATAGCTGGGACTATAGGCACCTGCCACAACACCCGCCTATTTTTAGAGATAGGGTCTTGCTCTGGCTCAGGCTGGTTTCAAACTCCTGAGCTCAAGCAATCCACTCACCTCAGCCTGTAAAAGTGCTAGGATTATAGGCATGAGCCACATGGGTGTACTCTTCAACTCTAAATGCTCAAGGCAAAGGAAAAAAGAAGGATATATCAAAGGGAGAGAAAGGCAAAGAGCATGAAATATTAAAAGGCACACTTACATGTACATGTGCCACACATACACACACACACAGGGTCCCAAATATCCCATGACCAGAGTGTGTATGTTTTTTTAAACACTTTTATTTAAATAATGAAAAATTAAGGAGAGTCATATTTTTCTCTGAGAACTTCTACCCTGGATTCCCAGAAACAATAATAACTAAAATACTGACAATGGAGATAAGAACAAAGGAGTTTTGTAACATTATTTTCACTTCCCTCATGAGATAAAATTCACAACACAGATTCAAAAGCTCCCTCTTTCTATGTCCTTAAAGGATATAAAACCTTTCACAACTGATGGACTTGGTGCAGCTTCCCAGGACTTAGAGACATTATGAGGAAGCTTCCAATTCACCCTCCTGGCCCCTCAGGTCAACAAAGCCAGGGCTACTTTACTGGGAATAGAAATGGCATCATGTCACAGGAGGATCCTGCCCTCTAATGCCCACAGGTGGCACAGTGTCATTGTGTCAGGAAACCATGACTCTATGTAGAGTTAGAATCATTATTTCCTAGCAAAATAGCAGACCTCATAATACTGAAACAGAACAGAACAGTAAAACATTAGCAGTTGAAATATCTTTGATTCTAACACCAGAAACAGGGTTCAATTGGTAGGCCAATACAAAAGTGAAACTTTCTCCTTTATGCCCAGTCTACTCTATTACCCAGCCAGTGGCCCCACAAGGATCACAATGGGAAAAATGGCTTCCATGAGCTCAATGCTTTCTAAGAACTTTAGCACACATAAACACAAGCACTGATTAGAAGGTAGACTTACCGCCTTTCCCCGTTGTGCTCAAACTTGATTCTGACATCACTCTGCCAAAAGGAATGATAAGACAGGTTAGAAGATTCTCTGGCATGTGTTACTCCTGCCATTGCCAGCTACACCTTGGGTAGTTCTTTAGCAACACTAGGCAAAAACCCAGATAGCTCCTGGGCCAGTTTCTCTACCCAGATAGGCATTCCCAATGAGATACAGCTTCCAGTTCCCACCTCACAGGCAATAAAGGTCTTGGGACAAAAATCCCTAGGTGGCAGCCCAGCTCAGCTGTGACGGGCTATTTCTAGCTTCATATACTCTCTCTATACAAACAGCTGTTCTGGAGCTTCTCCTACTACATCACCTCTTGACCAAGGTACTTTTCCTTCTTGGCTGATAGGAATGAAGAGAAAGAGGAAATCTTGCTGCCAATACTTTCTAGCTATATGATCACAGGCAAGTTACTTATCTTCTTTGAGTTTTAGTTTTTCCTTCTGTAGAATGAGGCTAAAAATACACTGCAGAGTTCTTATGAGAACTAAATGAGATAATGTAAGTAAATACCAACACGATAGACAAGTGCTAAATGGTTTTTGGTGCTGCTACTATCACTGATTTCCCACAATCTTCCCAAGGCTACCCCAGTGGGGATAAAGTAAGACCCTGGACAAATTACATTATACACTATCCCCAATTTTTTCCAAAATGACCATTATGAATAGCCTATAAACTGTAGGAAGAGGCCAGGTGCGGTGGCTCATGCCTGTAAATCCTAGCACTCTGGGAGGCCAAAGTGGGTGAATTTCCTGAGCTCACGGGTTCGAGAAGGAAGAGCAAGACATTGTCTCTATGGCTTGGCACCTGAGGCTTGTGTGCCAGCGACTAAGGTGCCAGCCACATACACACGTGCTGGCGGGTTCTAATCCAGCCTGGGCCCGCCAAACAACAATGACAGCTGCAACCAAAAAAAAAAAAAAAAAAAGCCAGGTATTGTGGCAGGCGCCTATAATCCCAGCTACTTGGGAGGCAGAGGCAGGAGAATCACTTGAGCCCAGGAGTTGGAGGTTGCTGTGAGCTGTGATGCTACAGCACTCTACCCAGGGTGACAGCTTAAGGCTCTGTCTCAAAAAAAAAAAAAAAAAAAGAAAGAAAAAAAGACATTGTCTCTAAAAAAAAGACATTGTCTCCCAGCTACTCGGGAGGCTGAGGCAAGAGAATCACTTGAGACCATCTATATCCATGGATGAAATATTGAGAGTTTAAGGTTGCTATGAGCTATGACGCCACGACACTCTACCAAGGGTGACAAAATAAGACTGTGTCTCAAAAATAAATAAATAAATAAAATAAAATAAAATAAAATAAAATAAAATAAAATAAACTGTAGGATGGCAGAGATCAGGTCTATTTTGTTTTTGTATCTCCAGTGCCAAGCAAAGGGGATGGCATATAATGTATGTGCTTAATTTGTTAAGTAAATGAATGAAGAACAGAATCAAGTATAAATATCAGAAATAAGGGGAAGTACAAGTGTTAGAATGACAAAGAACAGATTTGCAAAAGGGCAAATAACTTGAGGGAATTAAAAACCGACAAGAAAGGGCAGCGCCTGTGCCTCAGTGAGTAGGGCGCTGGCCCCATAACTGAGAGTGGCGGGTTCAAACCTGACCCCAACTAAACTGCAACAACAACAAAAAATAGGCAGGCATTGTGGCGTGTGCCTATAGTCCCAGCTACTCGAGAGGCTGAGGCAAGAGAATCACCTAAGCCCAAGAGCTGGAGGTTGCTGTGAGCTGTGACGCCACAGCACTCTACGGAGGGCGACAAAGTGAGACTCTGTCTCTAAAAAAAAAAGACAAGAAAAAGAAAGAAAGCCAGGCACAGTGAGTCACACCTGTAATCCTAGCACTTGGGAGGCTGAGGCGGATGAATTGCCTGAGCTCATGGTTCGAGATCAGCCTAAGCCAAATCGAGAAACCAGAGTCAAAAAATAGCTAGGTGTTGTGGTGGGTGCCTATAGTCCCAGCTACTCAGGAGGCTGAGGCAAGAGAATCACTTGAGCCCAAGAGTTTGAGGTTGCTGTGAGCTACAAAGCCATTGCACTCTACCGAGGGCAACAAAGTAAGACTCTACCGCAAAAAAAAAAGAAAAAAGAAAAAGAAAAAGAGATATTACAGAAGAAAAGAACAGGTGTAAAAGAAAAGAAAAGATTGTCAGGAAACCAGAAAATAAAACTGAGACGAAGGAGAGTTCATAGACAGTAAACCAAAGTTAAATTGAGAAAGATAAAGGACTGTGGCTTGCAAAATAGAAGAGGGCTTTAGATATTCTTAATCTGAGGACAAGGAACACATAGCATACAGAGATGATAACAGAAAAGGGAGAGAGTTTGAAAGATAGGTAGATGCCTAAAAGGACTCCCTTTTCCTAAGGGAGAAGTGGCTCTAACTTACACTCTAAAAATTATTAAAGATCCTGTTTATGTGGATTATATATATTGATATTTACCATCAGAAATTAGAAATTAAAACTGAGAAAATTTACATTTATTTTATTCATTTAAAAATCATAATTAAGAAAAAATAAAAAATAAAATGGTAATTAAGGAAAGGCACAGTGGCTCACACCTGTAATCTTAGCACCCTGGGAGGCTGAGGCGGGTGGATTGCGTGAGTTCAGTGGATTGCGTGAGTTCAGGAGTTCAAGACCAGCCTGAGCCAAAGCGAGACCCTGTCTCTAAAAATTAGCTGGGTAGTGCGGCAGGTGCCTATAGTCCCAGCTACTGGGGAGGCTGAGGCATAAGGATCACCTGAGCCCAAGAGTTTGAGGGTTGCTATAAGCTATGACGCCATGTACTCTACTAAGGGTGACAAAATGAGACTCTGTCTCAAAAAAAAAAAAAAAAAAAAAAAAATTAAAAGCCGTTACAAGTTAAAATAAATATTTTTATAAAAAATAACTATATTTTCCAAAAACATTTAGTAAAAGAATGAAAATCTTTTCCGTTTGTTTTTGAGATAAGGACTCAATCTATTAGCTGGACTAGAGGGTAGTGGCTCAATCATAGCTCAATGCAACCTTGAATTCCTGGACTCAAGTGATCCTCCCACCTTAGCCTTCCAAGTAGCTGGGACTACGGGTGCATACCACCATGCCTGGCTAATTTTTTTTTTTTTTTTTGAGATGGGATTTTGCTATGTTGTTCAGGCTCATCTCAAACTCCTGGCCTTAGCAATCCTCCTGCCTTGGCCTCCCAAAGTGCTGGGATTACAAGCAAATCTTTTTCATTTGTATAGAAATCACATAACACATCATTCTATAAAACAGAATTGAGTGTTCCCCACAAATGTTTTTAATGCGTGGCTTAAGACAGCTAAATTCTTGTACCTGCTTCTGTTTCCAATCTGATGCAATAACATATCATTGTAGCCTCTGGAAAACTCCATTGTACATTCTTAAGAGAATGAGGGTGAGAGAGGTAAATAACATCTATAATTTATTCAGATTTCCTTGTGCGTTTTCTCTGTTATTTTTATTATTATTTTAGACAAGGTCATGCTCTCTTTCATGGGCTAGTATGCAGTGGTGTCATCATAGCTCATAGCAACCTCAAACTCCTGGGCTCCAGTGATTTTCTTGCCTCAGACACCTATGTAACTGGGACTGTAGGTGTTTGCCACCATGCCCAAATAATTTTTCTAGTTTTTTTAGAGACTGGGTCTCCCTCTTGCACAGGCTGCTCTTGAACTCTTAGTCTCAAGTGATCCTCCTGCCTCCCCAAAGGGCTAGGATTACAGAGGTGAGCCATCATGCCCAGACTCTGCTGATTTTTATCTAATTTTTATTTTAAAAAATTATGGTGAAAAATACACTATTACCTCTCACTCTTAAAGTGGGTGGGTATGTGTGTGTGTATGTATGTATGTATTTGAGATAGGGTCTCACACTGTCACCCAGGCTGGAAGACATTGGTATGATCACAGATCACTCAGTCTTGAACTCCTGGTCCTAAAAGATCCTCCTGCTTCAACCTCCTAAATAGCTGGGGCTACAGGTGTATACCATACATTATATGTAGATACACCTATGAAAGAACCTCCTCCGCCCCTTTATGGAATTGAAGGAAATACATTGGGCCATAAACCATAAATTTAGTCAGAGTGGGAATTAAACTTTTACTTCAATCCACAAATCACCTGCTATTCAAGATGAACCAAGCCTGTGACTACTAAGTAGTATAAACAAAGATGCCTTCTCTTATGCCCTGACAGCCTTTCCAGAGCAGTATGTAGGCCACTGACTAGATTCAACATACCACATGTTGTGCCTAAATCTGTCAGGTTCTTAGAGGTAAGTTTCCCATCAGGCTGACTGTAATAAGGCATGGATAAGGGAAGTTCAGAAAAAGATAACTTGATTTAATTCCTTCCAGCTAGCCATTCTCCTTGACCTCTCTAGGCATTTCGCAATGGTGGCCACATCTTTCTCTGACTTCTATGACTATATCTCAGCCCAGGGAACCTGCCACACTTTAACTGCTTCTGCTTCTTTGCTAGTTCCTTTTCTTCAGCCCTCTCCCAATCCTCCCCCTATACACGTCCATTCCTTGACATTTAGACTTCTGGCTTTCTCCCTCTTCCCCTTATACCTTCTGCTCAGTGTACCTCTAAATAAAAGATTCCCAAATATCTATCCCTAGCTCCAATTTTGCAAGCAAAGCATCTACCCCCCCACATACTTGAGGTAAATATGTAGTTGTTAAGAATGTCGCACTGGAGTCAAACTGCCTGCTTCAAATCCTGGCTTTACAACTTCCTCTGTGTGACCTTGAACTTTTTATTTACCCGTTCTATGACTTGGTTTCCTTTTCTGTAAAGTGAGAATGAAGATAATATCTATCTGAAAGAATTAAATGATATAATTAAGTGGAGCAATTAGAATAGTACCTGATACAGAAGTGCTCAATAAATGATAATACAGGTCCATTGACCTTTACCCTTGGGGCCAAAGGTGCTTCAGAATCCATGTTTTGGATTTAGAGAGGTAGTAGGGTACATGTTCTACATATCATGTAATGCCTCCCAGGAGGCATAGTCTGGGGCAGCACACCTGTGGTAGAGGCGGAATGCTCACAAAATATTTCCTGTACTTCTCTGCATTTTTTAAAGTTAGTATGGAGTTTTGTGCCCAGTTTTGACTAAGAGCTGGGAACAAAACTGAGTTGTATATTCTCTTCCCTGGTAGTCACATGTCCTACAACAGTGCATCTCCTTCAATTCAGGTTGGAAAGTGACCATGGGAACACTGTCCCTCCCCTTCTCAGACTATATTCAGTCATTGAGATCTGGGGTTTATTTGTTACATATACAAGCTATTTATCCAAGTTATCCTAATTTTTGCAATGAAAAGTAAGAATATGCATGTTAAGTGGAATAAAGACAGACTTTAAGTAGCCCTATGTCTATTCAGACCAGGTTTGGTTGCCAAATGAATTTGTGCAAATTAAAATAATAAAATTTTTTTTCAAAAGCCAGAAACTAAAAATTTAAAAAAATGCTTTTTTAGTTTATAGCACTATTTGTATTTCACAATTGTAGATGAGGAACTGTGGACCTGAAAAACATGACCCCCCATACAAACTCAGAGTTTCTTTCTACCGTAATTTCAAACTAAACTTTGCCAGTATTTTTTATTTTTATTTTTTTTTTAGAGACAGTCTCACTATGTCGCCCTTGGTAGAGTGCCGTAGCGTCATAGCTCACAGCAATCTCCAACTCCTGGGCTCAGGTGATTCTCTTGCCTCAGCCTCCTGAGTAGCTGGGACTACAGGAGCCCGCCAGAATGCCCAGCTATTTTTTTGTTGCAGTTTGGCTGGGGTCAGGTTCAAACCCGCCACCCTTGGTATATGGGGCCGGCGCCCTACCCACTGAGCCACAGGCACCCCGCTCAACTTTACCATTATGTATTTACATTAGCTATCTTCTTAAACTATTACATTTTATTTATTTATTTATTTATTTATTTAGAGACAGAGTCTCACTTTGTCTCCCTCTGTAGCGTGCCATGTCTTCATAGCTCATAGCAACCTCAAACTCTTGGGCTCAAGTGATTCTCTTGCCTCAGTCTCCTGAGTAGCTGACACTACAGGCGCCTGCCACAACACCCGGCTATATTTTGAGACGTGGTCTCACTCTAGCTCAGGCTGGTCTGGAACCCATGAGCTCAAGCAATCCACCCACCTCAGCCTTCTAGATTGCTAGAATTACAGGTGTGAACCACTATGCCTGACCTACTTTCTTTTTATTTTAAGAGATGGGATCTCACTATGTTGCCAGGCTGGAGTACAATGGCTGTTCACAGGCACAATCATTGCACAGCACAAATTTGAACTCCTGGGTTTGAGCCATCCTCCTCCTGCCTCTGCCTCTTGAGTAGCTGGGACTACAGTGCATGCCGCTGTACCTGGCCCATTGTCACTATTTCTAGTGACATTGGTACTGCTGCACTTTTGGCTACAAAGGCTCAAATCTGAGTTATGCTTGATTCTTTCCTTCCTTTCCCCATTCACAGCCAGATAGAAGGTTCCAATTCTCCCTTCAAAGGCCTTCAGTAGAGACTCTGCTTCCCATTTTCCCTGACATCACCATCATTAGGACTCTTTCCTCTTGTTTCTGGATTCCTAAAGCCTACTCTGCAAGTCCCCTTTTCAACCCAGTCTATGCTCCTCTACTGTTCCAATCATGTTAACCACCATTTTCACAATGTCCCTTCCTTGTTCATAATCAGTTGTACCCATAACCTGTGAAATAAAATCTAAATTCTCTGCTATCATTTAAAGCTGTCTAGGAATTAGGCTCATTCATTTGATCTAATCATCACACATTCTTCCCCACAGGAACCCTACTCTCCAGACAGATTAATGCTTCCCCTGCTTCCTGAAATTCACTCCTTCCCCTAGGCCTTTAATCATTCTGTTTCCTGACCCAGAGTGCTACCCTTCCTTCTTTCCACTGTAACTTTTATGCATCCTTCACAGCCTAATTCAAGTGCCTCTCCACCTGAAATGACTCCATAACTTCTTTGGCTCAAATTTATCTTTCATTTTCTTGGCTTCACACAGCACTCACTCATTCAGGTACAGTTGTATCATACTTTATTTTTTTCATGCATTGTTCATTATGCATGATTCCTGGGGGTACATGGAACATGACATTTCTTTTGTGTGTCTAAGAAGCTTATGCACACATTGCACAGAATGGAGAGATGCCATAGCTGCTGGGGAAAGTGTGCCAGTACAAAAATTCAGGTCTAAGCAGGTTCAAGTCCCCTGCCCACTATAGGAAATCTGGTGAGAGAAATAATGAGCAATGCTTAGGAGGACAGTACAGGCCTTCAGATTGAGTTAAAGATTCAGGAACTCAGCAGGGGCATAGGAGTAACTGAAAATAACACCAAACTTAAGAAAGAATGAGGCCTCTTGTGGGACGTGGTGGTTCATGCCTTCAATCCTAACACTCTGGAAGGCCAAGACAGGCAGATTGCCTGAGCCCAGGAGTACGAGATCAGCCTGAACTGTAGTGAGACCCTGTCTCTAAAAACAGCCAAGTGTGGCCAGGCACAGTAGCTCACCCCTATAATCCTAGCATTTTGGGAGGCTGAGGTGGTGGATTGCCTAAGCTCAGGGGTTTGAGACCAACCTGAGCAAGAGCGAGACCCTGTCTCTAAAAATAGCTGGGTGTGTGGCAGGTGCCTATAGTCCCAGCTACTCAGGAGGCTGAGAAGCCTCTGCTATTGAGCAGAGAGCTATTATTCCTTGTATTAAAGGGTATGATGTGATTGCTCAAGCTCAGTCAGGTACAGGAAAGACAGCCATATTGGCTATTTCCATCCTGTAACAGTTGGAAATTGAGTTTAAGGAGACCCACCAGAAACTGGCTCAACAGATCCAGAAGATAATTCCAGCACTTGGAGACTATATGGGAATAACTTGTCATGCTTGCATTGGTGGAATGAATGTTGAAAATGAAATGCAAAAACTTCAGGCTGAAGCACCACATATTATTGCTGGTCCACCAGGAAGAGTGTTTGATACATTAAACAGATCAAAATGGATCAAAATGTTCGTTTTGGATGAAGCAGATGAAATGTTGAGCCAAAGGTTGAAGGATCAAATCTATGAGATTTTCAAAAAATTAAATACAAGTATTCAGGTTGTGTTGCTTTCTGCCACAATGTCAACTAATGTGTTGGAAGTGACTAAAAAATTCATGAGAGATCCAGTTCGAATTCTGGTGAAAAAGGAAGAACTGACCCTTGAAGGAATCAAACAGTTTTACATTAATGTTTAAAGAGAGGAATTGAAGTTGGATACTTGTATGAGACACTGACCATTACATAGGCTGTTATTTTTCTCAATACAAGGCATAAGGTGGACTGGCCCACTGAGAAAATGCATGCCAGGGACTTCACAGTGTCTGCTCTGCATGGTGACATGGACAAGAAGGAAAAAGATGTCATCATGAGGAAGTTCCAGTCAGGGTCAAGTTGTGTTCTGATCATTACTGACTTGTTGGCTCACGGGATTGATATGCAACAAGTGTCTTTGGTTATGACCTACCTACCAATTGTGAAAACTATACTCACAGAATTGGCAGAGGTGGGTCGATTTGGGAGGAGAAGTGTGGCTATAAACTTTGTTACTGAAGAAGACAAGAGGATTCTTTATGACATTGAGACTTTCTATAATACTACAGTGGAGGAAATGCTCATGAATGTGGCTGACCTTATTTAATTCCTGGGATGAGACAGTTTTGAATGCAGTGCTTGCTGTTGTTGAATAGGCAATCACAACATGCACTGTGCTTCTTTCTTTGAGAATATCTGAATCTTGTCTCAATGCTCATAATGGATCAGAAATACAGATTTTAATAGCAAAGCAACATTAGTCATGAGCTCTTGTGAGAAAAGTCATTGGCTTTATCCTTTTTAGAGTTAGACTATTGGAGTGGATATAAAAGATGAGATCTGTAAATCTTTCTTTCTTAGAAATTTATTTCCTAGTTCTATAGAAATGGCTGAATTAGATGTTCTCTATCAGTTAATAATATACTTGTGGACCAAAAGATATAAGTGCTATATAAAAATCAGCTAATTATGTTAAACTAGCATATTTGCCTTTATTGTGTTTGTCATTAGCCTGAAAAGAAAGGCCTTTAAAATTGACTTTTTTAAGAAAGCATTTAAATGCATTTTGTTTGGTACTGTATTTATTCAATGAAGTATTTAACTAGTGGTAAGTGTGAACTAGACCCTGTTGCTAAGCCCCAGCAAGCAATCATATCCTAGGGAGAGTTAAATCCCCAGTAAAATTGCCATAGTGCATGTGTCTTAATTAAGTTTGAATGTTAAATAAATTGTATATTCACTTAAAAAAAAAAAAGTTTGTGAACTAATTAGACCTGGCAAAACCCTCAGTTACCTGTCATCCTTTTTACCCTCTCTCTGATTCTGTGTTGTTCCCTCTCCCTGTATTTGTTATACCTTGAATGGCTCCCCTCATCTTTGGAACTGGAGTCCTTATTTTGCCAAAGACAATAAATGAAACAAAAAGTGTGACAAAAACTAAAATTGTATTTGTAAGCATGACTCAGGAAAATCTTAATACGAGATCAGTGGAAGAGATGATATAAAGCGACCTTCTTAGAAAATATAACCAGGTTTGTGTGTTGCTTTATATCTTATTTTCATATGTGCCAGCTCATCTTATCAAAAACCATTGAAAGAGAAGGGAAATCCTGAAGAGCCAGGTCTATCATAGTAGAACTAAAAGACAGTATGCTCAATCACTGACCCTGCTAGGGTAACATCTCCTAGGATTCTCTTCCTCTAGAACAAGAAGCCAAGGCCCTGCCCTGCTTGTGCCTGCCATGAAGAAAGCAGCTTTTCCATTCTGAAACACCCAAATAGCGAACATCTGAAGGGTCAGATCTAGACACTAGACTCTATTCAACTACCTACCTACCATTTTTGTAAGAGTCAAGGGAGGGAAGCACTCATAGCTCAGTGTGTATGGGGCCAGCCACATACACCCAGGCTGGCGGGTTAAACCAGCCCGGGCCAGTTAAACAACAATGACAACCACCACCACAACAACAAAAATAGCCGGGCATTGTGGCAGGTGCCTGTAGTCCCAGCTACTTGGGCACCTGAGGCAAGAGAATATGTAAGCTCAAGAGTTTGAGGTTACTGTGACAGCACGGCACTCTACCAAGGGCAACATGGTAAGACTCTGTCCCCCCCACCCCCACCCCCCAAAAAAAAGTAAAGGTAAACAGGAATGAGTCCATTTCTTCCTCCACTGGGATTTTCAGAAATTAGGCTAGCTTCAGAACTTTGCAAAGGATCATCAAATAGACAGTAATGATAATGATAATCCAATAAAGGCGGAAAAACTTTAACGCTTTTTAGTTCCATAATACTATGCATAATTCTGGTTAGAAGCTTTCCCCAAAGCTCATACCCATAATACCACAACATAATAGAAATGGTATGATCACTACAACTTCTTTACATTTATACATCTTTTACAAGGTATACTTAACATCTGTCTATTATCTTTTTTTACTTTTTTTCTTTTTGAGACAGAGTCTCAAGCTGTCGTCCTGGGTAAAGTGCTGTGGCACCACAGATCACAGCAACCTCCAACTCTTGGGCTTAAGCAATTCTCTTGCCTCAGCCTCCCAAGTAGCTGGGACTACAGGCACCCACCACAATGCCCGGCTATTTTGGGGTTATAGTTGTCATTGTTGTTTGGCAGGCCTGGGCTGAATTCGAACCTGCCAACTCTGGTAAATATGGCTGCCGCCCTAGCCACCTGAGCTACAGGCACTGAGCCTCTGTCTATTATCTTAGAATAATTTTAAGAGGCAGATAAAATATGCTTCTATTTCAGGTGGGAAAACTGAGTTCAGAAAGGTTATATGATTTATACATGGTAAAATGACTGTGATTAGGAATCAGAAGACCTGGGTTTGCTTCCTGGCTCTACTCAATAGTTCTGTGTAAAAACTGTGTAAACTTTAAAATATTATAGGGGCGCCCCTCCAGAGCTCAGTGGTTAGGGCACCAGCCACATGCTCTGGGGCTGATGGGTTCAAACCCAGACCGGGCCTGTTAAACAAACAAAAAAAAATAGCCGGGCATTGTGGCAGGCGCCTGTAGTCTGAGCTATAAGGGAGGCTGAGGAGGGCGGCCTCTGTGGATCAAAGGAGTAGGGCAACAGCCCCATATGCCAGAGGTGGCAGGTTCAAACCCAGCCCCGGCCAAAACTGCAAAAAAAAAAAAAAAAGGAGGCTGAGGCAAGAGAATTGCTTGAGCCCAAAGTTGAAGGTTGCTGTCACCACAGCTCTCTACCAAGGGTGACAAAGTAAGACTCTGTCTCAATTTAAAAAAAAAAAATTATACACATGCTTGTAGTTGTTGATGTTAACTCTTGTTGAAAGTACTCTGTGAATTGCAAAATCCCATGCTAATAGATGATTAACAATTTTATGACTCTTAGGTAAGCACTCTGTATACTAAGCTGTAGACCCACAGTGAGCTAGCACCCATTGATTGAGTCGATGACTGCTAAAGGGATATAACATATGGCCTGCAAAATCAGCCACATCTAGAATGTGCCACATATTTCAAAACTTTCGATAACTCTAACCATGCTACAGGTTTCCAGAGACCCAATGTACAGAAGGGAACATACAAAAAACACAAACCTACCTTTTAGCCAATTACCTCACTGCTCATGTTACTTCCACAGCTGCTCAGAATACTTACTTGTTCTCAAATGAATTCTCTTTTACAAGTATTTACCAAGCTTGTTTATTAAGGAAAATTACGTCTAAAGTTCTGCCAAGCAGAGTTCTACCACGCTGGGCGTGGTGGCTCATGCCTGTAGTCCCCGCGCTGTGGGAGGCCGAGGCGGGTGGACTGCCTGAGCTCAGAAGTTCAAGACCAGTAGGAGCAGCAGTGAGCCAGAGTAAGACCCCGTCTCTACTAACATCAAAAACCGAGCATCGTCAGAGGAAGAAGAAAATGAACAACAAAAAAGAGTACTTCAAACAAGGAAGAATGTACAAGCAAGTTGAAATTAAAAAAAAAAAAAAGAAAAAGAAAAAGAAATTAGGTTTTCCAGTTCTTCCAGGCCTCAGCCCCCAAACAATCTTGTCAATGAACCCACAGCTCCTCTCACTTTCCTTGCTGTGCCAAACTTGAGCCCCATGAGACTATGCCAATCTCAATTCTGCCTTGTGGCCAGCACTGCCATTCTCACACTGAAAGGCTGTTTGCCTCTGCCAACACCATTCCACCCTTAATAAATGACCTCTCCTGCTAGCGAAAATAGTTTCTTTTAACTGGGACTCTGTAATTTGAATCTTAGCTCAATACGACATTTCTTAGCCCAATTTGATATCTCTTCACCATTTAAATTAGGTTTTGAGGCCAGGCCCAGTGGCTCATGCCTATAATTCTAGCTCTCTGGAAGGCTGAGGCAGGTAGATTGCTTGAGCTCAGGAGTTAAAGACCAGCCTGAGCGAGATGGAGACCCCATCTCTATTTAAAATAGAAAAACTAGCCAGGCATCATGGTGACTGCCTGTAGTCCCAGCTACTTGGGAGGCTGAGGCAAAAGGATAATTTAAGCCCAGGAGTTTGAGGTTACTGTGAGCTATGATGCCACAGCACTCTACCCAGGGTGACAAAGAGACTATGTCTCAAAAAAATAAATAAAATAAATAAATAAATAAATAAGGTTTTGATCTTTCATTCCTGCCTTTTCAATGAATTTTCTAGAAGAAGAACAGGTAATGAAGGAAACCATTTCATCCTAACCAAGGCCTAAGCCAACAAAAACAACAATAATAACAAATATTAAGGCTGGGCGCCCACAGCTCAGTGGTTATGGTGCCGGCCACATGTTCCAGAAATAGTGGGTTTGAACCTGGCCCAGGCCTGCTAAACAAAACAAAACAAAAAAAAAAAAAAAAAAAAAAAAAAATAGCAGGTGCCTGTAGTCTCAGCTACAAGGGAGGCTGAGGCAAGAGAATTGCTTGAGCCCAAGAATTTGAGGTTGCTGTGAACTAGGACACCATAGCACTCTACCAAGAGTGACAAAGTGAGACTCTATCTCAAAATAAATGAATAAATAAATATGAATTCACTCTGTAAATTGTAAAGCCCTACGTTAACAGATTTTTTTTTCTCCTTTATACCACATTTTATTCATTTTTTTGACACAGTTTCTTCTAGCTTTAAATATAACAAATCTTGGAAAAGTAAGTTAAAAAAAGATTTGTCTTTTCATAAGGGCCAGTAAAGAATAATGAAAACACATTTCAGAGCCTTTTAAATGGTACGTTTGAAAAGAGTAGTCATATTTTTAAAATAATTGTAGTAACAAAATATTGTTAGCCTGATCCAATAAATACATTACCAGGCCTAGAGCTGGTCCCAACTAGTAGACAGTATCCTTTGCATTCAAATATCATAATATTAATTACCAAAAAAAAGATCCAAAAGATCATCAATTATAACTTTATATTTAAATGCTTATAAAGTATGGTCAAATTCTGTACTTAGAGATACTATGTTTGTTTTATTGGCAAAAGTTTTAAAATCTCCCCTCACAGGTCATTCTGTGTGTGCACACACAACATATATTATTTCTTCTATAAGAACTATTTTGTTCGAAAAATGTGGCTTGGAGATTTATTATAGTAACTATGGGGTCCTCAAAATAAAAGCAGGCACAGCTGGTTAGTTTATGAATTATGCTGCATTATCAATTTCAATTGATTAGAAACGTTAACAGATTATTAACACTGACAGGCTCTTTTCATTTCAGTAAGCTCTAAACACTTCTCCACATTTCCCTACACCATCATCTCACCCCATCTTTCCTAGAACTGCATTTCCTGAGACTTTTTCCCTCTTTCTGCTTTCAGAATCCTGCTAAAAAATAGCTCTCTTGGTCAGAAGCTGAACTGCTATACTTCCCAAGAGAGACCATTTTATAACCCTTCCTTCATTAAAGGGAAAAGCTATTTTGACATTTTCATTGCCCTTTTACCTGATATTAGCATAAAACTTAGAACTTCAATCTAAACAGCCATTCCAATTCAACAGCTTTACATTCCCCCTAGAACAGAAATGGTTCCGTTCCCCAGAACCCATGTACCCATGGGTACATTCCCCATGATGAGTTTATCGCAATCCATAGAAACTCATGACCTATGTGAAAAGGATGAATGTACCAAGGAATCTCTACACATCTTTAAGCATATACTTAATCTCTTGCTCAATAAATCAACAGTCCTTCACACAGTGCATAGAGCCTGAGACGGGTAGATTGCCTCGCTGAGCTAGAGCGAGATCTTGTCTCTAAGAATAGTCGGGTGTTGTGGCCATGACCTGTAGTCCCAGCTACTTGGGAGGCTAAGGCAAGATAATTGCTTGAGCCCAAGAGTTTGAGGTTGCTGTGAGCTATGACACCATAGCACTCTACAAAAGATGACAGAGTGAGACTCTGTCTCCAAAAAAAAAAAGTATACAATAGCCATTAGCCACATGTGGCTATTTAAATTAATTAAAATGAAATAAAATGTAAAATTCTGTTCCCCAACAGCCAGGCTGGTTAGTAGCTACCACATCGGACAGTGCAGATATAGAGCACTCTGTTATCACAGAAAGTTTATTGGACAGCACTGATTGAGACTGCATGTATAATATTGTAGCGAGAAACAGTGACTAGAGGCACAGAACACAGTTCATGAGTAACCAGAGCTCCCTACAAATCCACTAAAACAACCTGTCTGAGAAATGAATTCCACTCTTGCAGTATGGGTGGCAAATTTAAAAGTACATTTCAGCTTTAATGGATAATCTGGGTCCTTACCAAAAATTTCTTTTTCTCACTGGCCCCTGCACATGAGCTTGTTGTTACTGTGGGGCTGTTCAGAAGGGCTGAGCTGCTGCTGTTGTTTTTTTTCTTTAAAAACAAAAAAACTGAGGTTAATAATTTGTATCCTCCATACAACAGAAAAAGTTTTACAATATTCAAATAAATTGTGAGTCCAAAGAGCCAGTACCTCTTGTTAAGATTACTTCCTAACAAACAGAACAGCCTTTTTACCTTCATAACCACTGACTTCACTCCAATAACACAACAGCAGGCACAGTAAAAAAGAACTTTTCTTTATATACATAATAGCCTTTAGGCTTTAAGCAAAAGGATTCCTAAAAGGTAATCCTCCTTCAAGGAACTATCAGGACACTCCACCTTTCTTGGGCCTTCCAATGCAAGAAAGTTTCCCCTTTCACCCATTTTAACTGATACCCACGCGAATAGTCCAGTTTGCAGAAAGATCAGCTAACTGGAGCAACATTAGGAAGCACACTTCACATAGGAAGACAGGAAGGAAAGTGAGGTCATTAGGCTCAAGCCTGGGGGAGGGGACTCATTTCTGGTAATACACTCCTTCCAAAAGTGGCTTTGAATACAAGTGAGTTAAAGGGAGAACCCATATAATTAGACAGAATAATACATGAAAATAGTACAAGAATGAGCCCTAATCGATTATTACCCTAGTTCTGTACGGTAAGCACAACAGTAAGAGCAGCTTTGTAAACTAATCCTTCTGTTCCAACATGAACAAAAGGATCCTGCTCCTCCTAGGGTCCCTAGTATTCCTAAAGGCAGGAAACTATATCTAGCAGAACTCACACAAAAAAAATTCTAGGGCCTTATGCTATTTCTAGGAATCAAGAGTACTCTGAAGAATTAGTAGACAATGTGCAAATGAGGAGACAAGAGGTTAGCTAATAACAAAAAGAACCACAAGGGAGAATGTTATGGACAAATTTTCAAACATGCCCACCATAGCCAATTGAAATAGCACTGGATGTGAGACCACTAGGTAGGAAAGCTCTCCATCATTCCTCTTTGTAAGCCAAAGTATTCTGGAAACAGAGAGGTAAATAGCAGGAGAGGGAGAAAGATTCTCAATGGCATACAAATTAAAATATTAACAAAAATAGGAAATATTTCCCTAAACTAGCATACAACTCTAAATAAAACAAGCACCCCTGAACTACTTGAGTTAATAAGGGATAACAACTATAAACAATAATAACAACAAAAATCACACATTGTTGCCTATGGAATATGCTATGTGACAATGTTATAAATAAATTTCCTTTACTAATTATATTTCACATAAGGTAATGCCAAATTAATAAATTTTTCCTGGGCATATATTGTAAAGTAGCTAAAAACCTGAGTTAGGGATCATGAATCTGAATATGTGCCAAATGCTCAGTATAAGGGAAAAAAAGTATATAAATATTATCCCCATAACAAGTGAAGGAATTATTGGAATTATTCTCCATAGAAGAAATTCTATGCACAAGAGTTTGGGACCCTAGATCATGGACCCACACTTACCATTAACAGACTGGGAAAGGAAAGGCTGACATAATTCAAGCCTCATACTGAAGTATCTTTGGCTTTTCATATATATCCCATTTGAAAAACTCTCCTCAAAAAATCTATTATAGTAATCTCTGCCAGGGCCACACACACCTGCCTACTTGGGTGACCCGTGTCCTTGTTCTTCATGGTCTCACATCCAGGCACCCGGAGACGTCGGCTCATCTGGAGGGCCACCAGATCCTTCATGATAGAGTTCAATGCCTCCTGCTCGTCTGCAATGAATGAGAGCACATGGATTAAGATACTTAAATTCAGACCAATAAAGCATTTTCACAATATTCAGGGAATTCTGCCCAGGTAAAATGACAAACGCAGTAACTTAAATCACATGCAGCTGATGTTTCCCAAAAGATCAGACTATGACAATTTGAATTTTAATAGATTCTTAACAGCCCTCTAATCATGTTTCTGGCAGAAATATTCACCAATTCATGGCCAGGAAGGGAGGTACTTCAGCACAGCAATCATTTAGTGTCAGAGAAATTCATCCAAGAAAAATAGATGAAAAATTGGATTGAAAAATAACACAGTCCAGTGTAGTGGGGTACTGAATGAGAAGATGAATCTACAGAGAGCCAACACAGAGTCAGTCCCAGGCTCATTTTTAAAGCATCATATGTGGGAGAGCACATTTTAAAAGATACCAAACAAGGCTGGGCACATTAGCTTTTCACCCATAATCCTAGCACTCTGAGAGCCTGAGGCAGGAGGATCACTTGAGCTCAGGAATTCAAGACAAGCCTGAGCAAGAGTGAGACCCTGTCTCTACTAAAAAAACAGAAAAATTACTCAGGCATTGTGGCAGCCACTTGTAGACCCAGCTATTCAGGAGGCTGAAGGAGAAGTATCGCTTGATCCTAGGAGTTTGAGGATGCTATGGACTAGGCTGACACTACAGCACTCTAACCTGGGCAACTGAGTGAGATTCTGTCTCAAAATAATAATAATAATAATAAAAGGTACCACACATGGACATCAGATAGTTGCTTTGAACAAAAGTTGTTTCACAAGCGTAGCCTTTAAATGCTCTCTAAAACTCTTTATAGGCCTCTGCTTCCCACAGAGAAGTCAAAGGGCAGTTCTATTGTTTTTCTTTCTTAACGCAACTTGCAATGCATTGTCTCTACATTACTGACATTACATTACAGTTATGTATGTATGTATGTATGTATGTATTTATTTATGAGACAGAGTCTCATGCTATTGCCCTAGGCAGAGTGATATGCATCATAGCTCAAGCAACCTTAAACTCCTGGGCTCAAGCGATCCTTCTGCTTTAGCCTTCAGAGTAGCTGGGACTACAGGTGTGTGCCACTGTGACTGGCTAGTTTTTTTTATTTTTTAGTAGAGATGGGGTATCACTCTTGCTCAGGCTGGTCTCAAATTCCTAGGCTTACTCAATCTACCTGCCTTGGCCTCCCAGAGTGCTAGGATTATAGGCGTTAGCCACTGTGCCTGGCCTGACATTACTTTTAATCTCCTTTTCTTGAAAAAGCATAGAGTACTAGCCTTCTCATGCATTGAAGACAACTGACCAAAACTCAGAATCCAAACCAGCCCAATTCTATATTTTACAAAATTTCCCAGGTCTTTCAAGAGACTTTTGTCCACTCAAATAGCATGTGGAAATAAATACATCTGGTCATCTTGAAGGGAATATGAGGGATGAGTTTTTATACTTGCTTTGGTGACAAGTGAGTCATTCAAGGACTTGGGGCACACCTTAAAAGAAGTATGAAAAACTCTACCCAAACAGAGTGTCTATCTTCTGCCCTTCATCATTGTCCCTTGGAAATATTCTAATACCTGATAGAAAGGAAAGAACAGCATGAAGTCTCAATTTTCTTTTTTTGAGACAAGAGTCTCACTCTGTCATCCCAGCTAGAGTGCAGCAAGTGGCATCATCAAAGTTCATTGCAATCTCAAACTCCTGGGCCCAACCTCCCAAGTAGCTGGGACTACAGGCACATGCCCTACACCAGGCTCCAAGAACAGCACGATGTATCAGAAGTCAAAGAGCTTGAGTCTCTTCTTTCTAAGAAGCCTTTACCCTCTTCTTAGGCCAAATCTGTGTCAGGTGCCCTTATGCCCTCTGGAGAAGCACAGGAAAGGAAGGACAAAGGTGCCTGAAAAGAGGTTTTTGCTTGTTGTGAAAAGTAAAATTAGATTTAAAATTTACAGGAATGGCTTGGTACCCGTAGCACGGTAGTTATGGCACCAGCCACATGCACCGAGGCTGGCGGCTTTGAACCCGGCCCAGGCCCACTAAACAACAATGACAACTCCAACAACAACAACAACAACAACAAAATAGCCGGGAATTGTGGTGGGCATCTAAAGTCCCAGCTACTTGGGAGGCTAAGGCAAGAGAATTGCCTAAGCCCAAAAGTTGGAGGTTGCTGTGAGCTACGATACTTCCAGACTCTACAGAGGGTGACATAGTGAGACTCTGTGTCAAAAATAAAATGAAATAAAACTTGCAGGAAAAACACAAGAGCAGCTTGCTTCCCATATGATTCCACGCCAAACATATACAAAGTATGTATGTTTAAGAGTGTTATAGCTGTGGTACTGAAAGCACGCAGTAAAGGGGATAACAAGGAGGAAGGGGGTATCTACTAAAAATCATTTGTCAAAAATTAAAACTCAAAAATCCCACTGATTATTTTATATCATCTAGCAATTTCCCTATAGCTTCTTTAATGAAAGGGAACTTACTTGCATTTTTTTGTTTTGTAGCCTCACAACCAAGGTTTAAAAATGATAGCGTATTTTGCTATACATTGCACATTTAAAACATAAGTAAATAAAATAAAAACTAGAGCATAACATCTAAGCTAGGAAGACTGGCTTATACATGTACATATTATATACAGGTTTATACATGAAATTGCCTTATATATTATTAAATGTAATATATATACAATTAATAGAGCCTACTGTAACAATAAACTGGGATCAATATAAGGAAGATTATGACTAGGTAGGTGTTTTCTGGGGAGCACCCAATAATATTCCTAAAAGCAGAATGCATAGAGTTTTCGATATCAACGTTAACCATGCTAAGAATTTAAAATTTCAGTCATCTCAACTCAGATATTGAATCAAGATAGAGATGAAAACACATGCACACTTTTCTAGTCAAATCCACCAGTATAACTGAAGAAATAATGTCTAATTCTGTATAAGATGATGCTATTATTAGAGCTGGTTTATCAGGTTGACAAATTGTTTCCAGGAAGCTAACCAATTCCTGGCACTACTTAATGGATAAACTTGTTTGGTAGTTCCAGCTCTGAGAACACTCTAGACAAATGGTTGGCCCTATCACCTGAAATCTGGGAAAACTGACACAAGGGAAGGAGGGTTATAGAATCTGACTGTGTCAAGTAAAACACATTACTAGTGGCAGATGGGTTCTTAAATAGATACTTCAAACTAAGGACATTGATAAAGGCAGGAAGTAAATCAAGTGGCTCTTCTGGGCATTTCTTCCTGGATTGAGTTGTTTTTTTCTCCCCTCAACCCACAAAAGTGACATTGCTATGAACACTTGGCAGCCACAATCTAGTTATCCCTCTGGTATGGACTGAGATTTTAGCTGAATTATCAGTACTCCCTCAATGTGGCATTCCTTAAAGGAAACAAACAAAAATCTTTAAAAACAAACAGTAGCATTCTTAGAATACAGCGTTCAGGAATATGAACTTTGGAATCAGAAAAGTCTGAGCATACAGAGACCTTCAGTAAATTACTTATTTTCCCTAAACCTCATTTTCCTCCTCTATAAAGGAGATAACGAACACATCATTTCACAGAGCTGCTATGAGAGTTAAAAGCAAATGAAAATTAATAAATTATGTTTCATGGTACCTAACAGTAATGCTGAAAAAAAATTGCTTGCTATTATTCTCATCAATGGGAAAAGATCAATGGAAAAAAACTGGAGGCCACTTATGTACCCTGATAATTAATTTCATCCCAAATTTTCACTGATCATTAACAACCATTTACTGAACATTTATCAGATACTATACATCAGAAAGCTTTAAAGATACTTCCAGGTGTTCAAACTCTATGGATAAATGGATAAACACACAAATAAGACGTTATAAAAAAATACTGAATTAGGCTCGGTGCCCATAGCACAATGGTTACAGCACCAGCCACATACACCAAGGATGGTGGATTCAAACCTGACCCAGGGCCAGCTAAACAACTGCAACAAAAAAAATAGCCAGGCATTGTGGCAGGCGCCTGTAGTCCCAGCTACTTCAGAGGCTGAGGCAAAAGGATTGTTTGAGCCCCAAAATTTGAGGTTGCTGTGAGTTATGAAGGCATAGTACTCTACCAGGGATGACAAACTGAGACTATCTCAAAAAAAAAAAAAAAAAAATAGGAAAAGCAAGCTGTTCCAGCTATTCCAGAAAGCTTACAAAATGAACTCAGGAGGAGAAAGGACATAAAGTATAAGCAAGGGATACAGTGGATGAAAGGAGGGTCAGGGACTGTTCCTCAGTGACTAATCCTGATCAAGTAGAGTAGGAAGAAAGGAAGCTGGCAAGGAAGCCTTTAAGGGGGTTGGAAAAAACAAGAGTCACACCACCGACGCCAAGACCAGAGAAGGGTAGTAGTAGGCATAGGCCAGGAAAATCCAGTAGAGTGGCAGAGGCAGAAACAAAATGCTAAAGGGAATCAAGAAACTGGAGATTAAAAGAAAACTAGAAGTAACAGAAATCAACATTTGCAAACTTTACATGTGAACGAGTTGAGGCAGGAGTGATATAGTGTGCTATAACCTTCAAAAGACTTCCTGAGGTTGGGGATGGTCGGACACACTTAGAAACTACCTGAAGCACAAGCAGAAAGCAGTGAATTCTAGAAATTTCTAGAAGTTAAAAATCTAGCAAGAGGAGGACTATTCACATAAATGAAAAAGAAGGGATCTATGAAACAAGAATTAGAGTGCAGGCTTAAAAAGTGGAAGCTAAAAAAAAGTTGAAGCTCAAATACTTTTAAGCAGACAGGTATCTGTAATTCCCCAGCAGCGCCAGTTTTTCCTTCTCCTGATACCCTGACCTGTGGTATGGAAGCTACCAAGGAACACACTCTCTAGCTCAAGCAGGAAGCCTCTCTTCCATCCTGAGCTATTACTTCTATCTAAAAACAAACAAACAACAACAACAAAAAAAACAGGTTTTAGAGCACTTCCCATTTATGAGGTCCCCTGACTAACAACCCAGAAAAGTTGCCAAACGGGTCATAGTCTCCAAAACACATTGTTTTATGCACTATGTCCTGCATTATGTCTGTTTACTACACCACACAAACACATTCTCTTTTCCATATATACAGTCCCTAAAGTAATATTTTTATCTTTGTTGTCACTTAACTAATTATGTTACTTCTTCATCTTGCCAATACTCTATCCAGCTCTCACTCAGAGAGCTCAGGCTTCAGCACGTTCCTGAGTCAGGTTTTACCATCTTTTACTTCATAATGTTTCACATACTTCCACTACCTCCACCCTGTCCATACCCAGGCAAACATCATTTTATAGTAAGTTTATGAAATAAAGCCCAATCTCTAATTCACAAGAAACCTTTCTCCTTCAAGAACATGATGGAATGCATCTCTGACAGACCTGGAGCAGTGCTGTCTGATACAAGAGAAGTGTCCTACGCTTTCTGTCTGCCTGATTGTGGCAGCCAAGATTGAGTAAAGGAATACAGGGGGGAAAAAGAACATAATTGAACCTTTACTAGATTGCAAAATTAAATCCTGCCATGAACTTTTTTGTTTCTAGGATATAAGAGACAATATTAACTGACAGACCAAAATTGTAAAATACATACTGCAAAGTAAGCCCTTGCTTCCTCATAAGAACCAATATATTGGCTCAGCGCCCATAGCACAGTGGTTACGATGTCAGCCACATACGCCCAGGCTGGCAGGTTTGAACCCAGCCCCAGACAGCTAAACAACGACAACTGCAACAAGAAAAAAAAAAAAAGCCAGGCGTTGTGGTGGGAATCTGTAGTCCCAGCTACTTGGGAGGCTGAGGCAAGAGAATTGCTTGAGCCCAAGAATTTGAGGTTGCTGTGAGCTATGACACCACAGCACTCTACCAAGAGCAACATAGTGAGACTCTGTCTCAAAATATATAGGCTTGGCGCTGTGGCTAAAGCGGCTAAGGTGCCAGCCACATACACCTGAGCTGGCAGGTTCGAATCCAGGCGGAGGCAAGAGAATCGCTTAAGCCCAGGAGTTGGAGGTTGCTGTGAGCTGTGACGCCAAGGCACTCTACCCAGGGCAACAGCTTGAGGCTCTGTCTCAAAAAAAAAATATATATATATATTTGAAGAATCAATATACATCACCACTGTATTTTATTTTATTTATTATTTTTTTAAGACACAGTTTCACTCTGTTGCCCAGCCAGAATGCAATGACATCATCGTAGCTCATGGCAACCTCAAATTTCTGGGCTCAAGGGATCCTCTGCCTCAGCATCCCAAGTAGCTGGGACTACAGGTGTGTACCTTAACACCAGCTAACTTTCTCTATTTTTAGTAGAGACAGGGTTTCTACCTCCTGAGCTCAAGCAATCCTCCTGCCTTAGCCTCCCAGGGTGCTAGGATTACAGGCGTGAGCCACTGCACACAGCCTATATTTAATTTTAATGTTTGATAAAATTAGCCCAGAGCACTAGAGACTATAGAATTATGTGTACTAACACCAAAACTATAGAACTGATTTCTCTCTCCTGTGTACCTTTACATGCGTTAGCACTTATTTTTTTACGTTTTTTATTTTTTTACGTTTTACGTTTCACCTTAACTAACTGTAACTTTTTGAGGACAAGATAATGCAGGTACAGAGCTTAATACTATGCCTGGCACATAGGAGGTAATCCAGCAAATAGATAAAGCAGTGGTTCTCAACCTGTGGGTCACAATCCCTCTGTAACAATGAAAATACATTCTGCGTATCAGATATTTACATTACGATTCATAACAGTAGCAAAATCACAGTTATGAAGTAGCAACAAAAATAATTTTATGGTTGGGGGTCACCACAACATGAGGAACTATATTAAATGGTTGAGGCATTAGGAGGCATTAGGAAGGTTGAGAACCACTGGGATAAACAATAAACGGCTAGCTTACACAGAACCAGAAAAAAACTGCACCTTATCCTCTGTGTAGTCTCCTAAGTAATGCACAGTTGGACAAATACTTACCTTTTACGGATGCCTACAATTTGGTTTTTAAATCATCATTGTTGGTTTTTTTTTTTTTTTTTTTTATAATGTCAGAAATCTAATCATGCCACGGCCATGTTGATTAATAAATTGTGATCCAAGTTTTAATCAAACAGTTGTTAACTATTCAGAGTCTATACAGGTGGTCAGATTCTAGCCAAAATGAATCAAGACTAGTCTAACAGTAAGCTCCCAACACCTTTGGAACCCTAGAGCCACAAGTATCTGCTCTAAGTCACAATGACTCTGACCTTGAACCAGAACCAGATCATCTGTAACCCTATACACAGTTCACTATAGTTTCCTGCAACATTTCCAAGTTGTTACATATTTTTTAGTAACATATCCCACTAAGTTTGAGATTACACTTAATAAAAAGACCAAGTAAACACAAATGAATTAGTCTCAGGTATGATTAACAGCTCTTGCCACTTTAATTACTAAAACTAGGGAAAATTCTAGTGTGAAAAGGAAAAAGAAAGAAAATTTCCTATCATTTAAAGGAATAAGTATAGTTTTTACTAGAAATTTACTGGAGCTAACAGCCAATGTAAAAATGGTTGTTTTTTTTAACCCAGTTGTCAAACGGGCTTTAGTTTAGGGCTTAGAATAGCTAAGGAAAATATGACTTAACCAAAGAACCTGCAGAGCAGAGACTCAAATTAGTTTTAGTCCTTTCCTCCCTGAGCTTGAGTTTAACGAGTGTGACTACAATATTAAGAAATCTATGTTTCTCTCTTATGAATCCTTTAAAGAACTACAGTAAATAAAACAAACCAACTAAACTGGGAATTTGATTTTTTTATCACTTACACCACCAAAATAGAAACTAGTATTTTCAAAGTGTGTACATATATTCTCATGGAGCCCTATACAGAGCAAATTAAAGAACGAGGTGTCTAGGGAGAATTCAGTATTAGCTCTAATAGTGTATCAAGTTCATCTACCAATAAAATAAGATAAAAGAGGGAAAGAATGGTATAGGGAGGAGGAGTGAAGAAAGCCAGGGCAGTGGTTCTTAAACAAGCTTGTCTAATATATGGTTTCTTTTTTTTTTTTTTTTGAGACAGAGTCTCACTATGTCGCCCAGGGTAGAGTGCCAAGACATCACAGCTCACAGCAACTTCAAACTCTTGGGCTTAAGCGATTGTCTTGCCTCAGCCTCCCAAGTAGCTGGGACTACAAGCGCCTACTATAATGCCTGGCTGTTTTTTGTTGTTGTTGCAGTTGTCATTGTTGGTTAGCTGGCTGGGGTGGGCTCAAACCCACCAGCCTCAGTGCACATGGCTGGTGCCATAACCACTGCGCTAGGTTTTAGTTTCTTAATGTAAAACTGACACTGGTACAAATGAGAATACTATATTGAGTTTCTGCTCCTTTTTTCTTTGGGGCTCTGGACCTTACCAATACTTGGTATAGTACCTTTCCTTCCCATCCCTAGTGTCTTCATATATTCACACATTTAAACTTTTTGAAAGTGTCTTGAAATGTGAAAACAGGCTCACATCTATTTTCACATCAGATAACAAGGTATAGCCAACACATTTGGGTACTCTAACTGATTTAACAGTCCTGTGGGAAGTGGGTGGTCTCCACACCTTCAAGTATTTCACAATCCCCTTTGAGGCTTAAGGATTCCCCCCCTCCCACAGGACAAGAGGAAAGACTTACTAGACTATCACAATATAGGTTCATAAATCAAAGATTGATTCAAATTCTTTAACATGAGATAAATGCTGGGGATAATCCTGGAGAGGACAAGAATAATCTCACATTCTATTTGTAGTAAATGCCCAATAAATACTTGTTAAATTATATATTTAAGTACCAGGGCCTTACTGGGTTCCTTTCATATTCCTACTCATAGCTGACCTTTCCCCAGAAAAGCAAGCACTTCAGAAGTAAAGGACTAGAAAGAAAAACAGTTTTAAGTCCAGCAAATAGCACACCTTTCCCATACTGTGTGAGGTACTGCATGAAATCGAACAAGGCAATTCAAAGGATAGAGATGGGTCACAAAAGTATGTGGCCAATGGGATAACATCCTATAAAAATGACTTCACCCTGCTATAAGACAAGTTCCCTCTTCATATTGGGCATATCACAGAAGTAACGAATGGCTTTGCAGAGGATCCTTTCACTAAAGTTTACTACTTTATTATTTAGGACAACAAACAAGTATTTTGTGAAACTTGCGACTGGGGACAATAGCATCACACCTGTCCCAAAAGGAGAAGCAAAGCACATTTAAAATGTTATTTGCTTCTTAACGTAGTCCAACAGTCATTTGTTAAATTACCAATAAGGAAATGAAATATAATTCAGTTCAAATTCTGTGTGTGGAGGACATTAAAAGCTTTTCTTAGGTTACATCTCCACAGCAGAAATTGCAAATATTGACAAAAAGGAAATTATTTCATAGAATTCTTTTGTGTAGCTAATGTTTCTTTCAAAAGTTACATAATTTCAGGGATGCCGCAAGATAATAGATATAAAACCGGATTTTTCAGAAAGAAAGATACGAATTATATCGGGCAGCACCCAACCAATGCCTAACCTACAGCGATCTGTGTGCTGCACGCACTTCACCGCCCGGCTCATCGCAGAGATCCCCGCACGCCCTGCCCCCTCCGCTGGGGCGCGCACAGGGCTCCAGAGCAAGCCCCGGGAACTCTCACAGGCCCGCCTGTGCGAGCAAAGGGAAGGAAATGACACAGGCAGGAAAAAAAAGCAAATCAAGGAAAAGACACAACAGCAGCTGGGCCTGCGTCGGCCTCCAGCCCGGGCCCCACACTGCGCTCTCGCTCCCCCGCCCTCGGGCTCGCGGTCCGGCTCGCTGGGGCCGGAGCGGGCTGCCCCGCCGAGCACCGGCCCTCCGGCCGGCCGCCGCTTCCTCGGAGGCGCCTGCCGCGCCTCCCGCAAAGAGGGCTGCCGAGTGGGCTCTGCCGGCCGAGTCGCCCGGTGGGCCCCGAAAACCAGAACCCCCGCCTGGGCCGCGGCGCCGCGAGCGGGGCGGGAGGGCGAGCAGCCGGCGCTTCGCAGCCGCGGGCCAGACCATGCCTGTCAGGCGGCGGCCTAGGGTCCTCCTCCCCTCAGCCTGGGGCGGGGCGTCACGAAGCAGCGCGGGCACAGGCCGGGGCGGTGGCGACACACTCACCCATGGTGGCGATGGCGGCGGCGGCGGCTTGAGCCCGGCAGTGTCACCTCCGCAGCCGGAGCTGCATGCCGGGGGCCCGGGCGGCGGAGACAGCAGCGGGCCTGGCTCCGCGCGGGGGGCGAGGGCAGCGCTCGGGGCCCCCGCCGCCTCCCCAGGCTCCGGCTCCAGCTCCGCCTGCGGCCGGGCGCTGTGGCATGGGCAGGGTGGCCCGCTACATCCCCGGCGCTCCTGGGCTTGGCCCAGCCCGGCCTCGGCGGTGCCTCTCGGCCCGCCGGCCCGCCAGCCCCTCAGCCCCGCAGTCGCTCCGTACGGCCACCGTTCTCCACCTCAGGAACGCTCGGAAAAACAAACCGCTGGTCGCGCAGCTCGCCCCCTGTCTGTCACTCACGCAGTGCCGCCAATCCCAACCAGCTGCAGGACCGCCGCACCACCCCCCACACACTCCACTAGCCAATAACGAAAAGGAAGTCAGCGGTCCTCAGGGCCCCCCCTTCCGATTCTCTACCAACACCCTAACTCTCAGCCGCCAGCTAATCATCAGCACCAAACGAGGAACGAATCCCGCCTACTCTTGCAAGATGCCAATGGGCGAAGACAAGGCAGTTTCCGAGGGCTGCCAATCATCGAACAGCGCCCGGGTCCCTGCGCTGCTAGCCAATCACGTAGAGAACTCTGAGCACCCGCCTCTGCGCATCCTTCGCGGGCGCGCCCGACTCTCTCCCTGGGAGGTGTTGGTTGCTCCAATCACGGCTCCGGCGTGAAGCTCCGCCCACATTCCCACCTCCTGTCAGTCACTGAAGGCTCGGCCGGCGCGCGGGCTGGCGCTGTTCCCCACCGGCTTCGTTGGGCCTGGGGTTAGTAGAAGGCAGCTAGAGGGGCCCAGGGCCTTCCGCTCTCCTGGTTCTTGCAGCCCCCGCGGTCCAGACGGTTCCGGAGGCCGGCGTCCTGCTCCTGTGTCCAGCACTGGGCGCCTAACGAACGGGGAGGGTCTGGCGCCGAGCGCTTCCCGGCTTGCGGCCGCCTCTGCCGCCCGCTCCTCTGGCTGGTCTTCCCGTCCAGATGCTGCGCTGGCCGGGAGGCAGGGGCGGCCGCGCCACTATCCCCCTTTCCCTGGGTCTCCTACCTCCAGAGCCACACCCTCTGGTCTCGGTTCCTCAGGCCCCAGAGGCTGGAGTAGTGCTGGAATGTGGGTCCTTGGAAATAGGTTGAATTCCGCCAGAGGCTCTTTCAGAAAATAACTTTTTTTCTGATTATAAAAGCAACGCAATCCTTTTGTAGAAAAATTTAAAAATGCAGAAAAGTACAAAAAGTAAAATAAAAAATCCCACCCCAGGGATAATCGTATCTATGTTCTATATAGTTAAACAAAAATGTCTTTGTTGTTCTGTGATGGTGTTTTAAGTGCTTTTCCGTGCCACCATATATTCTTTCAAAACAATCATATTTAATATTCCAAAATAAAACGTGCCCATAATTAATTTTCCTAACCCCACATTGCTCAACCCTTTATATACCCAGATCTTCAGAAGCCAAGTCCACCACAACCAGGGCGCCTTTCCCTGGTCCCTGTTCCAGGGTATTATGTCAGACTCCTTTAGAATAAGCTCCCTCAGATGCCATTTTCAACTGTCAACTAAAAATACAACAGAGGAATAAATCAGGTAATTTACAAAACACTGTTCTTAAAGAATGGAATGGTTGGATGGGTGCTCAAAGAGTATAGTTTCTACAGAATGTGTTCCATACTAAGTCAGGGACAAACCTAGGACTGGTGTTCCTTGATTCTTCTGGATAACACCTATGTATCCAAACATTCAGAAAATCTTTTCAGCTCTCATTTCAAAAGGTATCTGAATCCATCCAATTCTCATCACTACTACCCAAGTCTATGCCACCACTGTCTCTCAGGAATGGTTGCCCTAGCCTATCTGGTCTCCCTGTTTCCTCTGTGGCAGCCCCACAAATGATTCTCCAACAGCACAGTTATGTTGTAAAATGTAATTCAGATCATGCCACTCCCCTGCTTTCAGCCCTCCCAACACTCAGAATAAAACTCCAACTCTTTGTTGTGACCTACCTGGCACAAAATGAGCTGGCTCCTGCCATCATCTCCAACCTCTTCTACCACTCTTTCCCTGCATCACTGTCCTCTTGGCCATGCTAGTCTTCTTACCATTCTTTGAACCTACCAAGCTTTCCACCTCAGGACTTTCGCACTTGCCATTTGTTCTTTCTAGAGTGCTCTTCCCCAAGATGTTCCCATTTCTGCACTTTATTCAGGTCTCTGCTCAATTGTCACCTCTTAAGAAAAGTCATTCGAAACCATCCCATCCAAAATGGTCTCTCTCCCCCCATCATTCTGTATTCCCATATATTGCCTTATTTTATTTCACAGTGCCTGAAGTAATATACTTATTAGTTCACTTCCCTCCAGCTACAAAAAGCATAAGCTATGTAGGAACAAGTATTCTGTCCTGCTCACTGCCCCTTCACAGGCACTTAAGAATAGTGATTTTGTCCTGCTTGTCTATTAATGGCACTTAGAATAGTATCTCACACGTATGAAACAGCAATACAACTGCATAAATCTTTAGCTGAGTAACGATTTACTTTCTTTCTTACAACTGCCTTCTTGTGGGCTGATTTACTTTCTATCTTTCTTACAACTGCCTTCTTGTGGGCTTCATTTCCATTGTCCGTCCCTCAACCAACCACCTCAAATATTCCCACACTGCAGTCACCATGTGTACTGAGGATTTCAGAATCTGAACTCTTTCTCTAGCTTGGGCAGGTCTTTCTTCTGCGCTCCAGAGGCATCACCCTTTGAGTATCCACAGACAGCAATTCTGAGTCTGAACTGAACTCATCATTTTTCTCCATAGTTCTGTATTTCCTCTAGCCATGTTCAGTTCTTCAGTCCTTTGAACTAATCAGTGGGCTCTTCCTTTCCATTTCCCTTCTGGCACATCCAATTCTGACCATGCCTCCAATCTGTCCATTTCTCTCCCATCCCCAGCTTCACCATCCTAGCTCAAATCACCAAAATCTTTTACTTGCATTATTTAGTGTAAGAGCTTCTCAGTGCATATTTATACCACAGGTGATCTTTCTAAAATGAACACGTGATCCTCTCATACCCTGTTTAAAAACTTTATGATTTCCAGGCCACGCGCGGTGGCTCACACCTGTAATCCTAGCAGTCTGGGAAGCTGAGATGGGTGGATTTCTGAGCTCATAGGTTTGAGACCAGCCTGAGCAAGAGTGAGACTCCCCCACCTCTAAAAATAGCCAGGTGCTGTGGTAGGCACCTGTAGTCCCAGCTACTCAGGAGGCTGAGGCAAGAGAATTGCTTAAGCCCAAGAGTTTGAGGTTGCTGTGAGCTATGACACCACAGCCCTCTACCAAGAGAAACAAAATGAGACTCTGTCTCCAAAGAAAAAAAGCAAAAAACTTTATGGTTTCCTATCACCCCTAGGATAAGTCAAATATGTGAATATAGTTAAGAAGGTCCTTTAGCGGGTCGGCACCTGTGGCTCAAGTGGCTAAGGTGCCAGCCACATACACCTGAGCTAGCGGGTTCGAATCCAGCCCAGGCCTGCCAAACAACAATGATGGCTGCAACCAAAAAATAGCCAGGTTTTGTGGCAGGCACCTGCAGTCCCAACTACTTGGGAGAAGGAGACAGGAGAATCACTTGAGCCCAGAAGTTGGTGGTTGCTGTGAGCTATGATGCCACAGCACTCTACCCAAGGTGACAGCTTGAGGCTCTTTCTCAAAAAAAAAAAAAAAAAAAAAAAAAAAAAAGAAGGTCCTTTAGGATCCAGCCCATTCCAGCCCATTCTTTCCTCTTCAACCACAAGTCCTTCCATTTCGCACCTCTGCCAACCTTATCATTCAAATTCTATGCTCCAGCCACATGGAACCACTGGTAGTTCCTCAAACACAATGCTCACTCTTGCCTCTACACCTCTGTAGAGAACATAGAAATGTTAACTGTTCCAAGTAATCTTCTCCATTGCTGCTCAGTCCTGCCTCTATTCTTTCAGGAAAGAACTCAGACTAACCATCACTTCCTCCAGGAAGCCTTCCTAGGCTAGGTTAAGGCCCTCTAACATGTTCACAGAGCACTTAGTACTTTCTTCATCAAAGCACTTGTTCCATTCTTTTGTAACTGCCTTTAACAAAGTAAGCATAAAGACAGAAGCTGTCAAACTGGTATGCTTATCATCTTTCACAGTGTATTCAAAAAACATAAATATTTGTCAAATGAGTAAGTGAACCTCATGGCTCAGCACCTGTGGCTCAGCGGCTAGGGCACCAGTCACATACACTAGAGCTGGTGGGTTTGAACCTAGCCCGGGCCTGCCAAACAACAAAAACTACAGCCCCACCACCACCACCAAAAAAAAAATAGTTGGGAGTTGTGGTGGGTGCCTGTATTCCCAGCTACTTGGGAGGCTGAGGCAAGAGAATCGCTTAGGCCCAAGAGTTTGAGGTTGCTGTGAGCTGTTGACACCACGACACTCTCTACCCAGGGCAACAGCTTGAGACTCTGTCTCAAAAAAAAAAAAAAAGAAAAAAAAGAAAAGAAAGAATAAGTGAACCTCAAAAGGTGTGTTAGTAATTGCATGTAATTTCCATGAATGTTCCCGTTTAGTTATATACAATATCGTAGCTTCTTCATGTTGCTTTTCCCCCTCAATACTCATTTTCCCGGTGGAGTTTCCAACCTGAACCATGCCTTCTCCAGGCTGTCCCCTCCATACCTGGATTTACACTGAGTGGATACCCCTGGGTAAACACCTGAGCCAGTGCAGAAGGCCTCAGAAAGTGCTGGTCCCAAAGGGCAGCCTAATCCCACACCAGTCCCACACACTATCCTTTTTTTCTTTCAAGAGCATAGGAACACCTGGACGTATGAGAGGGAATAATAAATATGAATAAATAAGTGCTCTTAGGAGGATAACTCAATGGATTTGGTGTAAAAAAGAAAAAAATCCAGCAAATCCATCACCTGATTTGATGAAAATGCTTTTAATTCATAGGTAAAGGGGAATATATTGGGATTACCAGTTCAATCAATTTATCTGTATTGTCAAGGAATAATGTATATGTCACAGATTTTTACAACCATGTTTTATAAATTATTGACATTTACTTCTAAATAAAATTATTTTTCATTTTGAAATTATAATTCTATAAATACTTTCAATTTTCTTTTATTTTCCCCATTTTATAAATTTATCCTAAAGATTATTTTGCAAGTAGGGTCAGCACCTGTAGCTCAGTGGTTGGGGCGCCAACCACATACACCAGGGCTGGTGGGTTCAAACCCGGCCCAGGCCTGCTAAATAATAATGACAACTACGGGCAGCACCTGTGCCTTAAAGGAATAGGGCACTGGCCCCATATGCCGGAGGTGGCAGGTTC
>CAUYPK010037038.1:0-56725 GCA_963574355.1 Loris lydekkerianus | reverse complement strand
TTCATGTTTACATGGATGGAGCTGGAACATATTCTTCTCAGCAAAGTATCTCAGGAATGGAAGAAAAAGTATCCAATGTACTCAGCCCTACTATGAAGCTAAATTATAGCTTTCACATGAAGGCTATAACCCAACTATAGCACAAAACTATGAGGAAAGGGCCAATGAAGGGCAAGGGAGGGGGGAGGTTAGGGTGGAAGGAGGGTAATGGGTAGGGCCACACCTATGGTGCATCTTAGAATGGGTACAGGCGAAACTTACTAAAGGCAGAATACAAATGTCTACATACAATAACTAAGAAAATGCCATGAATGCTACATTGAACAGCTTGATGAGAATATTTCAGATTGTATATGAAACCAGCACATTGTACCCCTTGAGTGCACTAATGTACACAGCTATGATTTAACAATAATAAAAAAAAAAGAATGGTTTAAAAAAACAAACAAACAAAAAACTGAAAACGTATTTGGGCTTTAATCAGCTGGTTATGCAATCCTAATTCAAAATAACTTTTGAAAACACAAGGATACTTGAGATGTAACACATCAAGTCCTTACTATAACTCTAAAAAGTGGTTTTTGTAAAACCTGATTTTAATCCTCCTGGGATTGTCTATCATTTGGAAAGTGCTGGCAAGTATTCCATCTCCGAGGCAGAGTCCTTACTGGAGAGCGGTGGCTGTCAGTCTCAGGAATAGTGTCCTCGCTGTCTCACACTAGCAAATGCATAGTCACATCATAAACACGGGTATGTCACAATCATACCTATAATATTTCATACAAGACTGTGTGGTCACATGCACACACCCATACTTATATAGGCATGTTTGTATCTATAAAGCCCAGAGTTGTCCTGAATGCCATGTTGCATGATGTACATTCTGAATCCAACAATCTCTCTCTCTGATCTCTTCCTCACAGATTCACTGTGAAATATCGTTCATGTGATCACCATCATTTCACATACAGCCCTGCTGTCCACACATACTGCCACAGCCCTGGGGGAGCCCTATCTGGATTGGAAGAGGTTACTGATGTGTCTTCCTGTGGCCAGCCTCACCTGTTCCCACCTGGCTTTCTTACCACTGCCACAGCTACATGTTAGAAACTGTGTTAGATCGAGTTTAGTACAAAACCATCCAGTGAAGGAGACACTATCATTCCCATTTTGCATATGGGGAAACTGAGGCACAAAGAAATTAAATAACTTTCTCAAGGTCACCCAGCTATTTAAGTGGCCAAAGTGGGAGCTGAACAAGGTAGGTTGGCTCTGGAGTCCATGTCTCTAACCACTCTGCAATACCGTCCTCCCATTAGACCTCCCTCTCAGTGCCCACATTCCCAATTCACCCAGCATTTTAGGGATTCCTTCTGGGCACACTGTGGTTCTTTGTTGGCACTACTTTCCCTACCTAGAAAACACATTGCTCTTGAGCTACTGAGAATTCTTTCTGCAGACTGCTCACAGCCTAAGTTAACATCACTCTCTCAGGCCGCACCTGTGGCTCAGTGGGTAGGGCACCAGCCTCATATATGGAGTGTGGTGGGTTCAAACCAAGCCCTGGCTAAACTGCAACAAAAAAATAGCCAGGATGATGGCAGGCACCTGTATTCCCAGCTACTTGGGAGGCTGAGGCAAGAGAATCCCCTAAGCCCAGGAGTTAGAGGTTGCTGTGAGCTGTGTGATGCCACGGCACTCAACCAAGGGCGGTAAAGTGAGACTCTGTCTCTACAAAACAACAACAACAGCAACAACAAAAATATCACTCTCTCCCCAGGCTGGGTGCTGATGCCTCCTTCATACCCCTCTGTGGTTCGGCCTGGTGTGGCTGTCGGTTGCACACCTGTCTCATACCCTGCGGCAGTATGTTCTTTAGGCGAAGGAGTCAGGCTTGTTCTTTGCCACCGGCAGCACTAGCAGAGATCTCTCAATCACCTGTCACTGAACTGAATCATAAACATGTGAAGGAACACGGTGGCATCACGTGCCACACTGCTGGGTGAAAGATTTCCCCCAGAGGCGAAGATATACTCTAAAATGATGACAACAATGAGAACTATACAGAGTCCTTACAGACAACGCCTCGATTTTCTGCACACCCCCTGCTATCCCCACAAATGGGCTGGGGCAGAAAGGAGAGGAAGGATGATGTGTCCTTTGCAGCCAGTGCCATCCTCGCTCTGCAGAATGACATACGAGAAATGAACGGAGCAGTCTGTGGAAGACGCAAGAAGGTCCTGCACTCAACAGCTAAGACGGAGAAGAGAGAAAACCAGCCTTCTAGCAGCTGGCAATGGACTTCAACAGTCAGGTGTCCTGTACTCTGCACTTGACTCATTTTCCTACTAATTCTCCATGCCAAGTTCGATCTCAACAGTGTGGGTTTGGATGTCACAGCAGGGCACCTCATGCAACCCACCTAATATTGCTGCGTCTTCTGATTTCATAGTTTGTTGAAATGGAATGTCTTTTTCAGGAAGGAAGGCAGGGAAGGATAGAATGAGGGATTGAGGGAGGAAAGGAGAGGGGGAAAGGAGGAAGTTAGTGGAACTAGACTGTAGACCAGGAGGGAAGCTCTTTATTACAATACATTTCTGCATTTATCTTTTATACATGGTAATAATGAATAAAGGATTTGGAAACTGTTGAGATGCTAGCCAAGGCAAACTCTTTCTCCATGGGGAAGAGGAGGTACCAGGAGTGGCCATTCCAGAATGCAGACTAAACAGGAGGTAAGGCAAGAGATGGGCCAGGTGCCCATGGGCCCCTCTGCCAACTATGTCACCAGCAGGCTGATCTCATGCTATGGGTGGGGTGCATCTCTAGGAAGCAATTCCATAATCAAATAAAGGTGGGGTTGACTTGGGCGTTTCTATGCAAAGAAAAGCGTTTGGCACACTTCCCACTCAGACTTTTTCTCTACAAGTTTGGATTCCTTAGAGACGGCACAGGGAATAGTAAGTAGGAAAAAGAAGAATATGCGTCAGCTTTTTATGGCGACATCTGTTCTGCTGGAAGCGTTCCCAGAGCCAAAGACAGGTGTTTGAAGTCCAAGCGGCTAAAGCTTTAGCAGAAACATTTAACGCCGAGACCTTCTCAGGCCTTCCATTTCGGGAAGGACCTGCTGGAGCACACAGCTGCTCCCAGACAGCCAGCACGTGCAAAGGTCTGAATCTGCTCTTCTGTAGGAAGCAGAGATGAACCCAAGTCTGGGATGTGAGTTATGGCTGCAGGGCCGGGAGACTCAGCGGCCTCTTCCCCAGTGCCTGTGCTGGGCTATTGGGACTCCAAGAGGCCTCCATGAAGAGATATGTTCTCAACATTGCCCCCATATCACACAGCGTGGCCTTTCTCTAATTGGGGAAAATTCACTTTCCCATGAAAAAATTCAATACGTGTAGGATGATATGGTAGCCCTCCAATTAAATGACAAAAGGAACCAAATTATCAAGAAATGGAAAAAAAGAACAAAAACGAAAAATTGCTAACCTTGGTGGGTACAGTGGCTCATGCCTGTAATCCCAGCACTTTAGGAGGTTGAACAAGGAGGGTCTCTTGGGATTGGGAGTTCAAGACCAACAAGGATAATACAGTGAGACCTTATCTTTATAAAAAGTTAAAAAAAAAAAAATTAACCAGGCATGGTGGCGTGAATCTATCATCCCAGCTACTGGGAGGCTAAGGCAGGAGGATTGCTTGAGCCCAGGAGTTCAAGGCTGCAGTGAACTATGATCACAACACTGCACTCCAGCCTGGGTAATATGGTGGGGGGGACGGGAGAGGGGGGAAGGGAAGACATTGGTAAGCATTATAAATGAAAAATCTCAAGTTAATTCTGAAGCAAAATGATGTTTTCCAACAAGTGTTAGATAAGTTTAAATTAATGGATTTTCATAAATATATTACATGATGCTGGTCTCTGGGTATTTCTCTGGAAGGGAAGCATTTCTTATCATGCATAACGATTAATTTTCTATCTTATAGCATATGAAAAATATGCTTGGAGGCCGGGCATGGTGGCTCACGCATGTAATCCTAGCATTCTGGGAGGCTGAGGCAGGTGGATTGCTTGAGCACAGGAGTTTGAGACCAGCCTGAACAAAAGCAAGACCCCGTCTCTACTAAAAAATGGAAAAGACTGTCTCAAAAAAAAAAAAAAAGAAAGAAAGAAAGAAAGAAAAGAAAGAAAGAAAGAAAAATATGCTTGGAGTGAAAAAGAAGTTAAACATTTTTTTTTAGTTTGATCCTTTTGAGTTAGAAAAAAAAAAAAAAGACTGAAAAGGGAAGACAGAGGGAGGTTTTCTGAAAACCCTCCCATGAGGGGAGAATAAATATTAATTCAGGGCTTATTATGTGCTCGGTGCTTTTGACTCTTAAGTACTCTCCTTCCTATTTAGGATTGTAAACACTATGGTTCCCATTTTACAAATGAGGCAACTGAGACTCAGAGCATTGCAGGAATAGTCCCCAAAGCAAATGCATGGCTGGACAGACTTGCAAACCCATATGGGCCTACCATCAGCATCTGAGCTCTTTCCCCAGGCATGCTGTCCTCATAGGACAAGCATCAGAGCAATGAACTCAGGGAGTTGAAAAAAAATATCATTTAATAAGCTATGATGACTGGGATAACACTGCTTTCCTGAGGCCAAGGCAGCTCTGGCCTGTCGAAGGACGTGAAGGGAGCTGCAGCACCCCATCATGACTGGGGAGCATGCGTCCTTCCTCACACACATCCACGAAAGCCAAGCAGGAACAATGGAGGAAGCAGAAAACCTATGAATACATTCAGTCCGCTTTCCTTTTCCTTTTTAGAAAAGTTCAAAATATTTCTCTGAGGTTTTAATCTATTGGTAGAAACAGTCTGAATGTTGAATTTCTTGTTCGGTTCTATTGGTACAGCACTGAGGACTATGGATTGGTTTAAGGAGGAGAGTAATGTGAGATTCCATAATACATGCAACATGAATATTTAAAATTATCCTCGTGCTTGTAAAAATCAAGAGTTGAGTGGAGAGGCTATGCTTGATTTATTTGAGACATCTGTTGAGTGCTTAGCACATGCACAGCTCTGTGTTAGGTGGATAAAAATGTAGAAGAGGAGGTGGCTAAGAAAGGAGATTACAACTGCTGGGGGATGACAGGTGGATTATAGAGCTACTATCTCTGATGAATGTAATGGAGAAAGAAAGGGATATGATCTGTGCAGGCTAAAATTACAAGGTGAATTACTGCAAATTATGTTACATGCCATTTTAGAAGCTTCAGTCAGTGGGATTTAAAATATGCACACATTCACATATATCCCATCTTCTCCACCAAAGACCACATTTTTGTGAAACTTACAAGGTATACTAACTAGTTATAAAACAGGTGCCACATAAAAATTTGTTTGATGGAATCAAGCAGGTCAGATGGTGAATGGAATTTAAATTTAGTCCTTTAAGAGCTAAGGATGTATTTTTTATTTGATACTCGCTGCCTTTTAATAATAGTCCTCTGAGATTATTCACAGACATCCATTTTCCAAACAAATCCACATGATATCAGAAAAGACTGACTTTCAGCTAAATTTTTTTCTATTTTTTAGTAGAGATGGGGTCTTGTTCTTGCTGAAGCTGCTCTTGAACTCCTGAGCTCAAGCAATCCACCCGCCTCAGCCTTTCAGAGTGCTAGGATTACAGGCATGAGCCACCGACTCTGGCCAACAACCAGGGACCTTTAATTTAAAGGGAAATCCGAGAGACTGGGGACAAATGGCAGATTTCTACAGAAAAATGTTAGTGGCTCCAAATCAACATGGTGGCTGACTTCCTCCCATGGTACACCTTGTCCTTGGCACTTCCAGGCTTCAAGGTTCTGCAGATCGAAGGCTCAGTCTGAGCAACTGAGATAGGATAGACCTTCCTCGGGTTTTAAATAAACCAAGAAGCTACTGAGCACCTCACTTTAATGGGCCAGCCTTAATATTAAATACTTTAAAAAGTATCATGTTTAGGCCAGGCGCAGTGGCTCACGCCTATAATCCTAGCACTCTGGGAGGCCAAGGTGGATGGATCGCTTAGAGCTCAGGAGATCAAGACCAGCCTGGGCAAGAAGGAGACCATGTCTCTGCTGAAAAAAAAAAAAGCTTGGGAGCCTTGGGAGGCTGAGGCAAGAAGATCACTTGACCCTGGGAATTTGAGGCTGCTGTGAGCTATGATGTCATGGCACTCTACCCAGGGAGACAGAGTAAGACTCTGTCTCAAAAAAACAAAAAAAAGTATGTTCAGAGGTAAAAAATTACCACCTACCAGCAGTGTCACTAGAGACAAGCAATTTGATCTTTACCTCAATTTCCTCATCTGGCAATGGGGAAAATAGTGTTATCATTTATTTCATGGGGGGCATTGTGAAGATGAAATGAGATAATCCAAATAGAAGGCTTAAAAGTTGCTCATTATCATTATTCTCTCCTCAGAAGTTATAGTTTTTCCATTTAGTCCTTAAACTTTTACTATTTTAACTTCTTTAAATAATAAAACATTATTCACTTACAAAAAATGTATACAGTGCACAAATGTATTCCTTATTAAAAAGAGCACACCTCTGTAGCCACCACCTGGAAACAGGAAACAAAACCTCGCAAAAAAAGAAGAAAAAAAAAAGAACTTTGCCAGCTCCTCAAAAGACCCTTCTGTGGCCCTTCTCCATGTCCATTTCCTCTATTTTCCCTAAAAGCAAATACTGTTCTATCTTCTAAAATACTTTAGTCTTCTTCCAGGGAGGCCGTGAATGACTTAATGCATGCTAAGTGCGCAGTAATTGTTGGCTATTTTTTTTAAGACAATAAAAGGAACACTGAAAGCAGTTTTCCACTTGGCCACATAACATTGCTCTCATTTTATAATTGCACTGTTAGCCTGTCTCAGGGCAGAAGCAGCTGGCATTTACCACTCTGCATACAACAGTGGGACTTCAAAGCAGGCTGGTTTTATAAAGCTGGTTTATATTAATCAAGTGCACATTACCCCAATTTCAGTCCAGTCAACTGCTCATAGTTAGCCTCTTTAACAGTGTCCATGAGGGGCCAGGGGCCAGAAGCAGTGGCTTATGTCTGTAATCCTAGCACACTGGGAGGTAGAGGCAGGTGGATTTCTTGAGCTCAGGAGTTCGACACCTGCTTGAGCCAGAGTGAGATCCTGAGCTCTACTAAAAACAGAAAAACTAGCCAGGCATGTGTCAAGTGCCTGTAGTCCCAGCTACTTGGTAGGCTGAGGGGCTGAGGCAAGAGGACCTACTTAAGCCCAAGAGTTTGAGGTTGCTGTGAGCTGTGATGCCATCGCACTCTACTAAGAGTGACAGAGTGAGACTGTCTTAAAAAAAAAAAAAAAATAGTACCCATGAGGATCTGGAGCCTTAAGGATTGCATTTTGCTGATTAGATTCATCCAGAACTTTTATAGAAAAACCAGGTAATTCCAGCACCATATTGGAAGAAGGAAAGTGGAGAACTAGTGTGTCAAGAAGAAAATGTGCAGCACATAAACCATCCAGGGCCCCCTGAACACACAGTGGTGTACTAGCACATTATTATTCATCCAAAGCAGAAGAAGATCCATAACTGGGTTGAGAAATTACTGTGCATCTGCTGTTTTGTCAGAAGAAATGGGTTGTTGTCCTTTAGGCCTAGCTCTGAATTTAGTGGGAGGTGTGGTGGACCATTCTCTGTGAGTGTTCCTTCTCAAGCATGGGGTGCTCATCCACATGTTTCCATTATCTTCCATTTATTTTTAGCCCAAGTTCCAGTGCAGCTGGAAAATGTGAGGATTTAAAGCAGTGGAGACGGGAGCCCCACTATCCACAGCGGCAAGCTCAGTAACTTAATATACCTTGTCGGTGGCTTTTCTCCCTCTCTGACTTTGCCTCACTCCTGTAGCCTGAGATTACCTCTCAAATAAATTACTTGTACACAAACCCTTGTCTCAGGCTCTGCTTTCAGCATAGTGCAAACTAAGACATGGATAGAAGGGAGAAGAAGGTATAACATCAAAAGATATCCCTTTGGGAGGTAGAATCAAGTGTGGCTAGATTGATGCCTGATGGGGGGAAGGGAGAGGTGAGAGAGGGAGAGAGAAGGGGAGAGAGGAGGGGGGACGAGAGAGGGAGAGAGAGAGAGAGAGGGAACAAAAGAAGAGAGAGAGAAGGAGGGAGAAAAGTAGAGGGGGAAAAGAGGGGGCGAGAGAGGAGAGAGAGAGGAGGAGGGAGAGAGAGAAAAAGAAAGAGAGAGAGAAGGAGAGAGAGAGGGGCAAAGAGAGGGAGAGGAAGATGGAGAGAGGGACAGAGATAGATACATGGGGATGGGGAGTGGTTCTCCCCTTTTAACCATTATGTGTGGCCTTAGGGAGGTCACTTTATGTTGAGTTGGACTACAGTCAAATAAGGAAAAGGTATACAAGTCTTCAACCAGCTAATTCTCTAGCAATATAAAAACAATTCTGGGCTAAGCCTGTCCTGAGTCATTATAGCATTTAACACTAAGGACTGAAAGGCAAACAAGCATTAAGATTCCATACAGTTCTGTTACCCATAAAATGAGGGCATTGTCCCTAACTTGGAAGGAAGTTTAAGCTATTTTAAGGTTCTGGCCCTGGAATCAGACAGCGTAGTTTGAATTCCAGCTTTATCCTTTCACCACTAGGTGATCTTACATAATTTTTTAAAAATCTCTTTAAGACTCCATTTTCTTATATGTAAAATAGGTTTATGACTAGCTCCTTCCTTTTAAGAGTCGCTTTGAAGTTTCCATGAGAATATGTATGCAGTTCATTTAGCACTGTGTCTGGGATATAGGGAGAGTATAATAATGTCCATGTTACTTGCTATTATTGTGATGATGGTTTATAGCTTTCAGAGCCAGATAATTCTCTGTTGGAGATGAGGATCTCCCATGTGTTAGAGGCTGTTTAGTAGCATCCTTAGCTTCTATCAAATAACCCTTACCCCCAAATCTGTGACAATCAGTAGTATCTCTAGACATTGCCAAATGTCCCCCCAGACCAATAATGAGCAGCAAGATTGAATCAGTAATGAAAAGTCTCCTAGAATTTATAGCCAAATTCTACCAGACATACAAAGGGGAACTAGTGCCAATCCTATTGAAACCTTTCCAAAAGATTGTGAAGGAGGAGGAAATTCTCTATAACTCATTCTACAAAGTCAATATCACCCTGCTACCAAAGCCAGGAAAGGATGCAACAAAAAAGAAAACTATAGCACAATATATCTGAAGAACACAAATATAAAAATCCTTAATAAAATACTAATAAATTGAATCCAATAGCATATCACAAGGACAATTCAGTATGTTCAAGAAGGTTTCATCCTAGGGATGAAAAGATGGTTCATCATATACAACTCAATAAATGTGATTCACCACATAAACAGAATTTAAAACAAAAACTATGTGATCATATTAATAGATGCAAAAAAAGCATTTGATAAAATCCAGTATCCTCTCATGATAAAAACTGTCAACAAACTAGGCATGGAAGGAACACACCACATAATAATAAAAGTCACATATAACAAACCCACAACCAACATCATACTAGATTGGTAAAAGTTGAAAGTATTTCCCTCAGAACTCAACAAGGATGCCCACTTTCACCACTTCTATTCAACATGGTACTGGAAGTCTTAGCCAGAGCAATCGGGCAAGAGAAAGAAATAAAGGGAATTCAAATTGCAAAAGAGGAAGTCAGATTATCTGTGTTTGCTGATGATATGATCTTATACCTAGAAAACCCTAAGGCTTCCTCCAAGAGACTCCTAGTCTAAATATAAATTTAGCAAACTTTTGGTTTATAAAATCAATGTACAAAAATCAATAGAATTTCTATGTACCAGCAAGGACCAAGCTGAGAACCAAAGCAGGAACTCAATCCAATTTACAATAGCTGCAATTAAAAAAAAAATCTAGAAATAAATTAAACAAGGTGGTGAAAGTTCTCTAGAAAGAGAACAACAACTACAAATCACTGATGAAAGAAATCATAGGTTACACAAATAGAAAAACATCCATCCTCAAAGATTGGAAGACCCAATAATGCTAAAATGACTATATTTTCAAAGAAATCTACAAATTCAATGAAACTCCTCTCAAAACACTAACATCATTTTTCAAAGAAATAGAAAAAAGTCTAAAATTTATATGAAATCAAAAAAGAGCCCCAATAACCAAAGAAATCCTTAGTAAAAAGAATAAAACTGAAGCAATCACATTACCTGACTTCAAATTATACTACAAGTTTACAGTAACTAAAACAGCATGATATAAGCATAAAAGTAGATACACAGATCAAAAGAACAAAATGAAGAAATCAGAAATAAAAGCATATACCTCCAACCAACTGATCGTCAAGAAAGCAGAGAAAAACATATGTTGGGGAAAGCATGCACTATTCAATAAATGTTTCTGAGAATACTGGATAGCTTTTTGTACAAAAATGAAACCTGATCCCAGTCTCTCACCCTGTATAAAAATGAACTCGAGATGAATTATTAAAGACTTAAATCCAAGACCTAAAACAATAAAAATCCTAGAAGAAAAATTAGGAAAAAATCATATGGACATTGGCCCAGGCCACGAATTTATGACTAAGATCCCCAAAGCAAATGCAATAGAAACAAAAATAGACAAATTTGACTTAAACTAAAAAGCTTCTGCACAGAAAAATAATCAAAAGAGTAAAATAGACAACATACATGATGAGAGAAAATATTCACAAACTACATGCCCGACAAAGGACTAATACTCATATGTAGAATCTATAAGGAACTCAACTCAGCAAGAAAAAAGCAAACATCCCAATTAAACAGTGAGTAAATGACATGAATAAGTATTTTTCTAAAGAAGACATATAAATAGTAAACAAATATGAAAAAATGCTCACTATTACTAATCACTGGGGAAATGCAAATTACAACCAGAATGAGACACCATCTTACCCACCCCAATTAGAATGGCCATTACTGCGAAGTCAAAAAAAACAATAGATATTGGCACAGATGCAGTGGAAATGGAACGCCTGTACATTGTTGATGAGAATGTAAGTACAGTGTCTGTGGAGATTTCTCAAAGAACTAATAGCAGCGCTACCATGTGATCCTTCAATTCTACCCTAATAGGTACCGAGAAGAAAGTTAATTATACAAAAAAGATACTTGCACTCATATGCTTATCACAGCACAATTCACAGTCCTTAAGATATGGAAGCAACCTAAGTACCCATTAACTGAGGTGTATAGAGAAAACATGATATATATACATACATACACATATATACACCCCCGGAGTACTACTTAACAATAAGAAAGAATGATTGTCTTCTGCAGCAACTTAAATGGAACTGGAGATCATTATCCCAAGTGAAGTAACTCAGCAACAGAAAAATAAATGCTGCACGTTCTCACTTATATGTGGGAGCTAAACTATGGTCCCACAAGGACACACAGAGTGGTAAAATGAACACTGGAGATGCACAAAGCGGGAGGGTGGGGGCAAGAAAGGGATAAAATATTACCCATGGGTACAATGTGCATTAGTGGGTGACAGTTACACCAAAAGCCTAGATTTAAGCACTATATAATATATACATGTAAAAGAATTCAACTTGTACCCCTTACATTATTAAAAATTAAAAAAATATGAGAATTCCAGTATATATTGGATAAAGCTTAAAATGTAAAGAGAAAGAATTACTGCCTCCCCCCCCCAAAAAAAAAACTCTGTAGGAACAGTAGAATTTCAGCTTACAGCCACGATACAGTAGCCAGATTTGATCTTTGCTAAAAACTGGGAATTTGGACAATACTTAAAAAACAACTCTTTCCAGATAGTTCAGACACACAACAGGACTGTGATCTATGAGAAAAGGAAAATCAAGGAAGCAGGCAGTGTGATCTCCCTGGTTGTCTGTCTGGAGACACTTTCCAGTCTGTGGTAAAGGGACAGGAATATCAAAGAGCTTAGCAGTGCTACTGAGTTGAAGAGATGGAGACTGCGGTTCACAGGAAGATCGAGACAACTAGATATGAGAAGCAGAGTACTAGAGAGAAGAGAGTTGCACAGAGTCAGGGCTTCAGAAGCCCTCTTGAGTTTTTGGCTGAGATTCAAAACTGTTGAGCACATCACAACCTCTTGTGGAAGGGAGAACTATCAGAATGCTGGAGACATTCAAATTTTGACCTTTAAGAATGAAGAAAAGTCATTTAATCTCTGGGGCATTCCCAGAGGCCTTAGAAGGGCTAAAGTAGCCCTAGAGGAAAAAACTACCCCAGACCCATTCACACAAACATAAAAACAAGCTTTGGATGATCACACAAATAACCTCTAACCAAAACAAACCAAATACTCTATAAAGGAAGAAAATAAAATCCAAAGAGTCAAGGATGTGACACCACAATGTTCAGTATTTAAATAGAAATTACTAGGCACTTAGCAAAGCAAGAAAATATGAACTATGGCCAGAAGAATCAGCCAATAGAAATAGATCTCAGGGCGGCACCTGTGGCTCAAAGGGGTAGGGCGCTGGCCCCTTATGCCGGAGGTGGTGAGTTCAAACCCAGCCCTGGCCAAAAAACTGCAAAAAAAAAAAAAAAAAAAAAAAGAAAAAAGAAAAAAAAAAGAAATAGATCTCAAAATAATAGAAGCAATGGGATTTGCAAATAAGAATTTAAAACAGCTATTTAATTTATACCCAAGGATTTAAAAGTAAATATAAGATAAATTGAAAAAAATTTAAGATGAACAAAAAAGGAATCAACAAAGACTTGTAGAACTGAAAACTACCATATCTGAACTGAAAGCTTCACTTGTGAGTTAACAGATTAGACAACACAAAAAAGAAAATCAGTAAGCTTGAAGAGATAGGAATAGAAATTATGAAATGAAACAAAATGAAACACATAAAGAAAAATGGCTAATAAAAATTAAACACAGCCTAGGAGATCTATGGGAAAGTAAGAAAGGTCATAACACACGCCTTTGTACACATCATTTGAGATCAAAAAAAAAAAAAAAAAAAAGGAGAAAGAAGGAGCAGAATAGTTTTTAAAAATAATAGTTACCTTTTTTCCCCATATTTGGTAAAAACTATAGAAGTATAAACTCACAAATGCAAAAAGCTCAAGAAATATCAAGCAGGATAAATATAAAGTCACACCAAGGCATATCATAATCAAATTATTCAAAATTAGTGATAAGGAGCAAATCTTAAGAGTAGCTGGAGAAAAGATACGTGTGCGTGTGTGCTCAAACAAAGAATCTTCTCTGACTTTTTATCGAAATGATGTAATTTAGGAGATAATAAAATAATATCTTTAAAGTATACACATTTAAAAAACCAGCTACAATTCTATACCCAGAGAAAATATCCCACAAAATTAGGGTGAAATTAATAAGTTTCCGGATAAGCAAAAACTATAACAATTCATCACTAGGAGGTGTGCAAAAGGAAATTCTTTTTTTGGTTCCTGTGAGCTATGATGCCATGGCACTCTACTGAGGGCAACAAAGTGAGACTCTGTCTCAATTAAAAAAAAAAAAAAAAATGCCATTACAGAATAAATCAATTTTTGAAGAAGACATACATAACACTCCTGAATACAGTTTCCAAATACATTAATCAAGAACAATCCTGAAAGGGGAAAAAAAGATGCCCATAATTATACAGGAAATTTGTAGTATTTGCTAGAAAAATAGACAAAAACACAGTAAGGATATAGACAACTTGAATAACACTATCAACCAGCTTGACCTGTCATTTACAGGATATTTTATCCCAAAGTGCAAAATACACATTATTTTCAAGGAAAGACAAAACATTCACCAAGTTATTCTCCTATCACGAGCCATAAAATAGTTTCATTAAATTTAAAATGGGTGAAATCATTCTGTAACTATGCTTAAATTACATTGAAAATTGAAGTAAAAAATGTTTGAAAAATAGTTACATATTACAAAATTGAATAATACCAGGATACACAATCAATAGGTTCACGAAGAAATCACAAGGAAAACTAAAAAATATTCAGAAGTGGATAATAATGAAAATGTCAAAAATATCAAAAAACAATTTTGTTTTTTTGAGACAGTCTCACTCTGTCGTGTCAGGGTAGAGTGCCACGGTATCAGTGTAGCTCACAGCAACTTCAAACTCCTGGGTTTAAGTTGTCCTTCTGCCTCAGGCTTTCAAATAGCTGGGACTACATGTGCTGCCACAAGACCAGGCTAACTTTTCTGTTTTTAGTAGAGACAGAGTCTCATTCTTGATCTTGAACTGGCTGATCTGGAACTGCTGACCACAGTGATCCTCCTGCCTTGGCCTCCCAGTCCTTTGAGGGGCAATAAAGAATTGTTAGGGGAGTGGTGCCTGTAGCTCAAAGGAGGAGGGGGCTGGCCCCATATACAGGAGGTGGCGGGTTCCAACCCAGCCCGGGGCCAAAAAAAAGAATTGTTAGGGGGAATGAATGGACGTGGAACAAAGATTAACTGGTAAATAGTTCTTTGGAATATAAATGAGTCTGAGAGGTGGGACTTAGAGCCTGTTCAGGTGTGGTCACATTCCTGGCCTAACTGGGAGGGAATAAAAAGAAAAACTGTTCTCTTAGGTGGGTTTAGATCTCAGGCAGATCAAGAAATTTAAAGATTTTAGGGAGAGCTCCATAAGGTGGCTGTGACTGATGTAAGGATCGTCTTTATGGTGAAATAACAGAAAGCAATTATTAACTTACAGTTTTGTCAGTAAAGACTAAAACCAATCTGTCTCTGTCTGCTTTTTTCTCTTTCTCTTCCTAACAGCTGCCCCCCCCACCCCAATTTCTGTTTTCACAAACCACAAGAAGCCCAGTGGACAAGGAAACATAAATCCTTTCTTTTAAAATTTCATCAGCTCCGTGTCGTTCACAATTTTCTCTTTAGCCTCAAATGGTTCCTGAGTGTCCCAGATGAACAGTGGGGTGGACATCAGGCCTCAGGATCAGAAACACCTGGAAAAAGGTCTGTCTTCAGCCCTGGTGGAGAAGTGGATGGACCAGTTTCACAAAACTTCATCAATTTGGCTGAAATTATCATTTTTCTTTGTCCCCTCAACTGCAGGCCTTCTTCTTATCCTTCTTCGGGATGCCGCACCACCCCCCTGCTCTTTTCTCCCTGCTCTTGTCTTGCTCCTTTTCCCCACTGTCTTCTCTTTCACTCACTCTTCTTCTAAAAGATAAAGTAAACTCAGCCTTTTATATCCTAATCTCGGTCTAGGGACATTCTTTTCTCATCCAGCACACAGCACCTACTGAGCTTTCCACTATCAGTAGGAAAGGTCAGAGAGACCTTGAATCTTCTTCATCAGTCTAGCATGTCAAAATGACATATTTTGGGGTAAATTATTTCTAATTTCCTTCAGATGAAAAGGTATAGGGCATAAGGATGCTATGTGGCTATTTCACAACTTTTACTTTAAAATTAGTTCAAAATTAAAAGTCCAAAATACAGAAACATTTCTATTCCATATTAACATTTACGTATTTTTTGTTTTGGAAAGAGAAAAGATCATCTGAAGACGTTACCTCAGATCCTGGGGTATCAGTGAAACAACAGTAATCTTGCAAATTTATTTATTTATTTATTTATTTTTGAGACAGAGTCTAACTTTATCGCCCTTGGTAGAGTGCCGTGGCGTCACAGCTCAAAGTAACCTCCAACTCCTGTAGTCCCAGCCTCCCGAGTAGCTGGGACTACAGGTGCCCACCACAACAGGTGCCCAGGCACTACAGGTGCCTGGCTATTTTTTTGAGGCAGTTTGGCCGGGGCCAGGTTCGAACTCACCATCCTTGGTATATGGGGCTAGTGGCCTACCTATTGAGCCACAGGTGCTGCCCGTAATCTTGCAAATTTTAACACTGTTATTTTAAGAACAGTATCTTATCATAAAAGTAACATAATCACCAATGACTATGGAAAGTATTTGCAAATTCTTACAATAATAGCAAATCCAAGTAGGCATTCTGTTAGCATATTTCTTGTTCCTCCATGGAAAGGCATTCAGATACTATCTTTTAGCTGTCAACAGAAAAGAAGCCCTACCCTGTAAAATAATTTAAAAGGTTTATTCTGAGCGAAATGTGTGGACCGTGGCCCAGAGCCACGCCTAAGAAACCTTGAGCAAGTGCTCATTGCGGTGGGGTTGCAGTTTGGTTTTATGCACTTCAGGGAGACAGGAACTACCGGAAACGTCCTACAGGGAAGACATACACTGGTTTGGCCTACAAAGGTGGGGCATCTCCAAATTTGGGCCCAGAGGTGACAGATGGGTTTAAAGATTCCTTAGCTGACATTGGCTGAAAGAGTTAGGTTCTAATAGACCAGGAGTCTGCAAAAAGGAATGCTAAATTAAGATAAGGGTCTGTTAATCACAAACTACAGGTCTCCAGTGGTTTGTTGTGTATATTGAGGATCTGCGGGGATGTCCTGCATAGCCTTAGACCTGTTAATGAGTCACAAAGGTCATCTCTAAGGAGGGAGGGGGACATGATGAGGGGTCCCCTTGGCCCATAGAAGGTCTAGTCAGTCAGTCACTGGGGGGAGAAGCCCTAAGATTTTATTGTATTTCACGTATCTGTTAGAGATCTCATGCTTAGCACTGGTGATGTCTAATTTATAATATGCCTCCAATTATATCTATTGCTGAGGACTAATATGCCTGCCAAAAAGCAATAAAATTAACAGCATGGCATTCTTTCCAACAGGCCAAAGTAATTTATTTGGAATGTTTCTAAGCCATATTTGTGCCAAACCATAATAGGTGGAAATAAGTAGAAATTTGTCCCTTTGTTTTGATGGCATCATAAAATGAATTCTAATCACTTTTGAGCTGAAGCAGGCTGAGCCTCTTAAGTTCTGTACAGAAACAAAACAGCACAGCTTGGACTGCTTTACATTGCAGAGAGGAAAGTAAAGGTCATGGGATTCTTTTAAAAACTACCTTCTTGGAACAAGATGTATTGACCATAAAGGAAGTGATGGTGGTCTGTCTGTCACTCTGGAGATTTTTAAAAGCATGATTTGCATACGAATAACACATAAGCAACTTCAACTACATTTTCAAAATAGCATACACTGCTATCACACCAAGACATATTATGAGCTTTTCAAAATAAGAACAGTTTTCCCTGCTCAATGCAGATATTTAGAAAATGGCAAGGTTGGAAACAATTTTTTTTTCTGCAAGGCTACTCTGTTCATCCTTGAGGTGCCACATGGTCTACCTAGGCACCTACAACAACTGTGGCAACAGCCCTGGTTGCTCCGTAATATTCCCAAGCCACCAAAAAAAAATTTTTTTTTTACTCATAAAGTATGCATAATTCATAGGGGTACTGCTGTGAATGAGCAGGCTATGATATTAAATGCTAGGATTCTATCAGCCTTTCATTTCTAAGCACAGAACCTACTATGGAGATTTACAGGTTGGGTTTTTTTTTCTATTGTATTCTCAGTCCCTTGACAATAAGAAAACAGTCCAAATGTTAGAACTGTGATTTTTCACAATACCGATGACCCTCTCAAAAAACCCAGAAGCTTCCTTCTTCTTGGGCCAAGGAGAGGCGTTTTAATGAATCTCTAGGACAACAACATGGTCAGTGGTGAAGTCTGATGATTAGTCTGAAACTTAATTGTACTTGTTTTTCCTCCAGCCCAATCAATAGCTCCTTCCCTGGGGCTTGTTAGAAGCCGATTGCTAAATACTTCTTTGCTTTTAGGGAAAACAAAGAAAAGTGCTATTTTAATTGCTGAGGTGAAACCCTGGGTCAGTAGGCAACACAAGTGCTTTCCTAGTTAGTCAAACTTGTGACAAGCATTCTCCAGCTGGTGGGAAAGCCTTTTCTGAGAATTTTTTGGGTATCTGGAAAGGGAATGTCCAGCAAGATCTCTTTAGAACCTAGCAGCATTAATCCTTGAGAAGCAAAAATGTCCCCCGGGCTCCCCCCCCCCCCCCCCAGCATTCTGAGTTTCTGACTTTATCCATGGAGGGTCCTCCATGGACAGGGTGGGTCTCCACTGAGTTAAGAGTTCCAGTGAGGTTTTGATTGACCCTCATTGCAAAAATTAAGCTCTGCTATAGTTTGGATGTTTGTTCCCTCCAAAGTGCACATGGAAATTTGATCCCCAATGTTGGAGTTAGGGGTGGCTAATGGTAGATGTTTTGATCGTGGAGGCAGATCCCTCATGAATGGTTTGGTGCTGTTCTTGCAGTAGTGAGAGAGTTGTCAACTCTATTCAGTCCCAGGAGAACTGGCTATTAAAAAGAGGCTGATCTGGCCCCCACTCTCTTTTGTTTCTGCTCTCACCCTGCGATCTCTGCACACACTGGCTCCCTTTGACCATGGAAGGAAACAGCCTGAGGCCCTCCCAAGAAGCAGATGTTGGCAACCTGGAGAGCTGTGAGCCAAAGAAACCTTTTTTCCTTATAAATTACCCAGCTTCAGGTGTTCCTTTATAGCAACACAAATGGACTAAGACAAGATCCTTTTTTATTTATTGGGAAATGTCTTGTTCTTTCCTATCCTATTCAGATTCTGGCAATATACTTTCTGTATCTGGTCAGCCCATGTGTGTCATGGACCCATGGTGAAATACTGTCATTGGTCAATATACCATTTTGAGTACCATGTCCCCTGTGCACACCACTCTGCGAGAGATAACTAGAGGTCCTCCTATATTTTCTCAGCTATTCCTTCTTCTCTTCTAACACAGGTTTATTGTAAAAGTGGCAAAAGAGTAGAGAGAGAAAAATTATTTGAGTTGGCTCTTCTTGTTATTGGATAGACTAAACCAGTTCTACTGGTAGTGGTGGTAAGGTCAGGAATAGTGGTATCACCTGGAAGCACATTGCTATGATTTGACTGTATCCCCAAAGTTCATGTGTTAGAAACTTAATCCCCAAGGCAACTGTGTTGAAAGGTGGGGCCTAAGAAGAAGTGATTAGATCATGAGGATTCTGCTTTCATGAGTGAATTCAGTGGTTATCATAAGAATGAATGGTTATAAAAGTGAGTTCAGCCTTCTTTTGTTCCCTGGACCTCATTGTTACTTGCCCTTTGGCCTTCCACCGTGGAGTGACATAGCACATGGGTCTTCACCAGACACTAGCACCATGCCTCCAGAACCATGAGCCAAATAAATTTCTATTTATTATAAGTTACCCAGTCCATAGTATTGTTATGGCAACATACAATGGGCTAGGACACTTATAAAAATGCAAGTTTATGAGTCAAGATAAATTCAAGATTTACTAAATCAGGATCACTGGAGGGTTGAAAGGTTGAGCCCAGACACATGAGTTTTAACCAGACCTTCAAGAAATTCTAATGTATGAATACTAATATTTGAGAAGAAATAGGCTAAACAAGAGCGTTACTATGATTGCACTCTGGAACATCTGCTCACCTCTTCTCTTGACCCTTTCTTTTATCAGCATCACTTAAGCCTGGTTAAGTGACTAGGGAGGAATAAACCGGGTTCAGGCATCAGTCTTCTTGTTTTTTGCAGAATCTTTCCTTCTAATTCGTAGTTGCACAATAAATGCTTATCAATTGAATAGTTCAACACCATAGAAGCTAATAATCACACAATCTGGTGAGGATAATCGTACCAAAACACCAACCACTTGGCCAACTCACAATTTGGGAATTTAAAAATCTGAGATTGCTGCTGTAGGGTAGGGTAGGAAAGGTATAACCAAATAAATATGTGTGCATCAAGGTGGTACTAGGGTAAGGAGCTAGAGAATTTTGGAGGTGAGAAGTTGATGAACTGAGAAATGAAATTTTTCCTCTAATCCTTTACTGAATGGTGTGACTCCACAGTTCTGAGATACACATGTATACCTAGTATAGACAATATATCAAGCTTGAGTGTTGGGAATTATATACCTGTGTAAGTAGTTTTCCTTTGCAAACACTAGAAAATACTTACTACCATTCAGAATCTTTTGTCCTGCACTCATAATTCTCTCGTGACTATCCCTTTCATCATCAAACCTGAGCTTAAAAATGTACAAATTTACTTGTTTCTTTGGGCCTTCATCTCCAAAAGTGCCCATGTCAATTTTTTTTCATGTGTATGTTTTTTTTTCTCTTGTTAACCTGTCTTTTGTCATAGGAAGCCTTAGCAATGGATGAATCTTAGTGATGGGTGAAGAAAAGATATTCCTCCCCTTCCATATAGATTCCTTTTCTAGTCTACCTACTATTATTCCTTCTCTTATCACCAGGGTTTCATAACATACTCAATGTGGGCTTATCTCAATATTATTGATTGTTATGCAGTTGAGCAGACTAAATAGCCCTGTCCTGACATTAAATCAGTGAACTTCTTGATTTACCATCATCCATAAGGTTTAGAAATGATAGGAAACTGTCTCTGAGGTGGGTGTGAATTTTTACATGTATATTCTATATTTTTCCCCAGGTAACAAACAAGCAAACAATAAACTAAAGTGGTAAAGAGAGAACGCTGAAAAGTGGGTTTTGCATTAATAGTTCTTTTTGAAACATTCCAGGTTAACGTCATTTTATTGGATCAATGTAACTACATTTAAATTTTAGCAGACAAGTTACTTCCCATGATTACTTAGAAATTCTTAAAGGTTAAGCACTCTTCCAAGGCAAAGTGTAAAAGGCTACATACACACACACACACACACACACACACACACGCAGTATCTCTTTCAGGAGTGATTTTTGATACAAAACAGAAAAGCTCATAGCTATACCTCCCAAGCAAGCTGTACCCAATGAGAATGGGCGCCTGTCCCATCACCAGTGAGCTGAGTCACCAGAGGACTCTGTTACTTCCAGAGGATGTTCCTAGTCATCATTCACTACTGATTCATTCATTCATTGAGTATCTACCATGTTCCAGGAATATCTAGGACTGGACGGAGAACCCACAGCATGCAGTCAATGTAAACTATCATTTGTAAATTGAGAAAATTTCTGGGGAACTAAAAGATATGATCAACTGTGGCAACAGTGCCTGATTTAAACTGGAGGCTTTTTGAGCAAATGACGTTTAGACAGAGACAAAAGGGATAAGTGAGACTTCGCGCTGGTGAAGACTGGGTCATGTGCAAAGCCCATGTTGTGGGAAAGACAGAGGACTGAGAAGGCTGTGTGGCTGGAGGGACAGAGCCAGGGAGAACTGTAGGCGAATAGGCAGGGACAGTTCACTCAAGGGCCCCATGGGGCACGTGGAGGACTCTAGACTTCATAAGTGCATTGCAAGTTACTAAAACTTCTCAAAGAGGAAATAATATGACAATGTTTTTGCTTTCACATTGTCATTATTGCTGCAGGGCAAAAACTTGATTACGGATTGCCCAGGTGAATATAGTAAATGATAGGAGGCTATTTGTGATGGTGCAGGCAAGAGCCTAGAAAGGAGTCCCTGGAACTAGAGAAAAGCAAAAATATCTTAGAAATAAGGAAAAGCTAAAAATCAACAGGGTTTAGAGGTTGGCTGAATGTGAGAGGTGGCAGGCAGGAAGGTGTTCAGAAACATTCTCTGCTTCTATCCTGAGTGCGAGAATGGATGTGAGGCCATTTATGGAGGAAGGAAGCCCAGCGGGAGGACCAGGTTTGGAAAGATGGGTGTTCAGTTTAGTGTGGGTCATGCTGAATCTGAGGTCCTCATGACACAGTAGAGATATCAACTAGGATTCTAGTACTTAGAAGAAAATCAGGTTGGAAATATAAACTTGGGGTGTGTCAGCAGGCAGATGACACTCCAGGCAGATGTGATGAGAAACCTCTAGAGCAGTGGTTCTCAACCTTCCTAATGCCTCGGCCCTTGAATACAGTTCCTATGGGCAGTGACCCACAGGTTGAGAACCACTGCTCTAGAGAGAAAGTCAAGATAGAAGAAATGCCGCCTGAGACTGAACCCACATGGACACCAACAGTGGACTAGTGAGAGGAGCAGCTGCCAGGGAGAAGAAGCCAAAGCAGGAAGGCCCAGAAGCCAAGAGAAGAAGGCTGTAAATAGGAGGCTCTGGGCAGCTGGGCAGAGATCCTCCGGCTGTAAGACAAGAGAAAGGCTTTGAAGTAGCAACCTGGGAGATGTGGGGCTTTAAAAGAGAAGTAAGGAGCAACCTCAGAAGTTCAGCTAGGGGAGATGAAGTTCAGTTAGGGAGCGTTTGCTGAAATAGGAGGTGCTATAGTATGTTTGACTAGGTAGGGGAAAGATCCAGTAATAGATGAAAACTGAGATTCAGGAGAGAGAGGAGATGGTGTGGGATTCTGAGTAGGTAGGTAGAATAGGGCCCAGACTGTTCTTTAAAAGGTAGAAGGACACTCCTTCCATTGTACCAGGAGTAGTGACTCAGAGAACAGGTACATTAAATGCGGGCATTGCAGACGCTCCTGCCTGAGGGCTGCTGTTTTCTTAGGCTTTAAGGCAGAAATCGTAGAGTGAGGATGGGAGTAGGGAATTAGGGGCAGGTAGGGAGGAGGCAGTGAGGTACTGGAGGAAGAATTAGTTGCTGGGCACAATGGGAAACACAGTAGGATGGCTGGAGTGGTGCTGAGGCCCCGCGGAGGCTTCTGAGTTTACAGTAGGGCAAAGTTCTGTGGTTACTGACTAATCAGTGTCATTCCAGACAGTCAGCCAGAGCAAGGAAGGGTGTTCTTCAGTTTAAATCAGTTTCCTTGCATCAAGTTAAATAATTTTATAAGGCTCAAAAGTAAAATCACTTTTCCTCTGCTCTTACAACCAAGAAAATAAAATCTTAGACAATATTACTACAAATAACTAACAATCGAGTATAAAAACCAATAATTATTAACCCAAGGAATTATTTTAGAGTACAATAATTTCTTTATGCCAGTGTTTTTCAACTTTTTTTTTTTTTTTTTTTTAATCTTACAGCACACTTGAACCTGTAGTTAAACTTCCACAGCATACTTAAATTATGTCGGTCAAAAAAAAAAAAAAAAAAAAAAAGAAAAAAAGAATATACTTATGGTGCTTTGAATTTCTTTCAAAAAAAATTTAATTAATAATCTTTTAAAAATTTTCACGGCATACCTAAGATCCTCTCACGGCACACCGTTTGAAAAATCACTGCTTTATACTATTGCTGGTAGGACTGGCGAAGAAGGTCAAGGCAGAGGCTAATTTGCAACAACATGGATAAGAGTTTTTTGGAAAAAATCCATCCTAATAAGTACATTGCTCTCCAATTTCCATAGAAAACATACAAAGGAAACCAGGAAATTATTTGGAGATCTAGAAAAAGTATTCCTTAGCTAGAATACCAGCAGAGCCTTAAGGAAATTCAAATAAAATGAACCCTGATTGCAACGACATGGGTTGCAAGGAGTTAACTTTGTTCTGGAATAGAAGTATAAGCCTGACTTCTCAAAATTTGCATTGATGAGAAATGCAGTTTCCATTTATTTCCCCAATACCTTATTAATGTGTACAGTAATGGAGAGCTTGAGTCTTTTTCTTTCTGTAGTGCCAGATTAGTTCTTCTGGATGCATGTAAAGTGTATGCTCACCCGCCTCTCTTTATCATCTTTGTTTTTGCCTCTTGCTCACAGATGCGATTAAAGACCCTTTCAATATTCCAGAGGTTGTGCATGACGGGAGGGAGAAGCTACGTGCCTCTTGAAACTATTTATAGAATAGATCCAATCTTGTTATTATTTTTTTTTTTTCCTGGCATCTCTACACAGAGGGACTTTTCCTGAAAGCAACATTTGCAAAAGTTATCTTTAATAAGCAAATTTGTCACCAAACTGACAGATTCAAAATCAGAATGTTTGAAAAGCAAGTAGAGAATGAAAACCTCTGGAGTTTCTCCGTGAGCTTCAGTTCCCGGAGTCTCATCACCTCTTTGTACTTGTTCTTGGCCCTGAAGGGCACAATGACATCTTTTTCTAATGTCCACAGCCTTCCGAGACTAATTGCTAATATTAATCTGCACTTACAGTGTCACCAAGATTTGAACTGCTTTCCTGGAAAGTTTCCCAAGGATGATTTCCCCAAGTTTAAAGAGAAAAGATGACACTACGTAAGAAGCCTGGCCTCCTAAGTTTTGTCCTCTATAGCTGTCCAACTATTTCTAGTTAGCCTATCTATTTGAAGTATCTGAAGCATTAATTTAATCTCCAATCCTAGGAGGAATTTCTCATATACCTTGAGAGAGTCGGGTGAATGAGCCAAGTACTTATTTGGCCCAGAGGGTCCCAGAATTAAAACCAGGGGTGGGAAAAAGTGATCAAGTTTATTTCCTTTACTTATTAATTTTCTTTCTGTCCAGGAAAGTCTGTTGGTATAAAGAGGAAAAAGGAAAAAAAGAAAAAAAGCACAGGTTGGAAAGACTCATTTTAACCTTCATAGGCTGTCTGAACCCACTGGCTGTAGAACAGCATAAAAATTCAAAAGTGATAGTCATTTGTAGAGATGAGGTTTTAAAAAACAATAGAGTACACAACGAAGGAGAATGTCATTCCCAGGTGTGACTATTTTGGACTCTAGCTATTGGAAAGCATGCAGTTAAAAGAAATGACACACAGATCAAAACAGACCTCCTCCTACTTTTTGGATTTCAAAACTGCAATTGTTCCTATCCACTTGTCTGCTTATACTCACCTAACACATAGAACAGGAAATGTGACAAGCCCACGGATCAAAACCCAATTCTTCTTCTGGATAAACTACTCAGTTAGCTTTATAAGTCTGATCTTACAAAAAACTTTGCAACCATCTACTTTTGTTAAAGTTTAGTATCAATTATATTTCCAAACTAAGGTCAAGGTCAAGGTCAAGGTCCACCCTTCCCTTTCCTCCTCCATTCGCTCAAATCTTTGAATGACCTTCCCACTGTGGTAAGTTTGTTTTTTCAATCTGCCTATTCCTATATAGGAATACCAGCATAAAGTCAGGATACTGTGGGGATCCCACCCCACACATTTTTTTTCTGGTTCTAAACAGAAACTACCAAAGCTAGAATGCTATTGGCAAAGAACCCTACAAGGTAACGACTATGGTGTGTTCTCTTGCACCCTACAGACCTAGCACAACATCCCTTCAAAGTGAGCCAAAGTGAGTGCTGAGGATGGTGATGAAGACTGCCACTGACACACAATTTAAATCACTCATGCTAGGAAAGAGTACTCTGTTCTTTATCTGCTTATGTTATAAACGAACAGGCCATAACCAGTGCCTCAACTGCCTCTGCTGCTAGAAGTGACATGGGAGATTCCGCTCTGGCTGCTGTTACAGAGTAACAGCTGGGAGGCTTCAACACCAAACATTTATCTCTCACGGTTCTGGAGGCTGGGAAGTCCAAAATCAGGTTGCAGGCAAGGTTAAGTTTTTGAGATGCTTCTTGGCGGGGCCTGTAGGTGGCTGCCACTTTACTGTGTGCTTACATGAGTAAGGGGAGAGAGAGAGAGAGAGAGAAAACAGGCCAGCAAGTGCTCTGGCGTCTCCTCTTATCTGATCCTATCAGCTCAGTCTCCTCCTTCCTTTAAAGGTGCCATCGCCCAGCACAGCCACACAAGAGGTTAGAGCAGGGGTCCTCAACCCACAGGAACTATGTTAAAGGGTCGTGGCATTAGGAAGGTTGAGAACCACTGGGTTAGAGCTTCCAAACATAAATTTGCAGTCAAACAACAAATATTTAACAGGGAGAAGGAAGGGGTAAAAATACTACTTTTTTCTTCAGAACTTTGTATTGTATCAGTGGAATGAAAATGTATATAATTTTATATTCCCATCTGTGCAAAACTCTGTTGTACTTCTGTGTTATTACACATACCTATTAATTTTACGCTTCCATTCCTGTCATACTCAGCCTTTCTTTGGCTCCTTAGCTTTCTTTTATTCCCTTCTTTAAATGATAAAGATAACCTACCATTTTTTCTTTTAAAATGGAACCATGGAAAAGGTAAAATGCTGGCAACATGTTTGGGTTTTAAACTGGAAAGTTTATTTAGCTAACTTTAACCTAACATAAAAAATAACTGACCCTGTACAAAGAAGGGTTCTTTAAAATAAGATTAGGGTGTCCAGCGCCCAAGCCTATCTACTTCCTGGACTATTTTAATTTCCATTCCTGATTCTCAGTCCCTGCTTAATTTTTATTTGTCTTTGCTGAACATAAGTGCTATTCATAATTAAAATACTGATAGAACTGGATTAAAACCCAATGTAGATGCTCGAGACTAGAACATGTTTTAGTCACAACCTACAAGGAATTCATCTGCAGCATGGAGACCCTGGCTGTAAGTCTCCTAAAAGCCTTATTTGCACTACGTTGGCCGTGTCACTGCAGGGATGTAGACATTTACTAAATTGTCCTGAGATGTGTAACACGACTGCTATTTTCCTGTCACAGTGCTTAGTTGGTGTCCTGGATGGAATAGCAATAACCGTGAGAAGGAAATGACAGTGGCGATGGGATGCTGATTGTTTCTAATCTTCAGAATGACAATGCTTACAGAACATTGGCTTAATTCTCAATTTATGAACTTGAATGCATTTGCTATTCTTCTGGCTAAACATAGCTGAACGCTAACATATTTTTAAGTCGTTGCAAAAAATATACATGGAACTACACGGCTAGCTTGGAGATGCCTCTTTGTAATTCATATTAATGCACTAAAAAGTCAGCTCAATAAAATTTAACTAACTTAGATCTCATCTATAGTTCATGAACCTCATATCAGTTTTAAGCATTGTGATGCCAGTTCCAAGTTTCCCAGTAACACTATATTGCCAATTTCACTAAGCATCTGTCAACCACATCAATGCAAATCGAGCTTGGACTGACCCTGAGGAGTTCCCCATTCATCACTTACAGACACAAACAAGATCATAGCTAGACCACCCTAGGCCAGTGGGTCTGTTTTAAAGATCATCAGACACAATTATTCCATAATCTCCTCTAGACGCCTATTTCCTATTCTAAAAACTTTAAAATGTAAAAACGTTACTTCCCTGCCTGAGTCCCTCAGGCTGTATTTCACTTTGTTCTCAGTGAAGGTGAAAACATCAGTCTTCGTCCAGGTTAAGCAGAAAGCATCTCTGCTAACCTCTGCTACAGCCCACTGACGGGAGAGTTCCCTCTGGCGCTTTGCTCTATCAAGGGGCTTCTTACGTTCCTGGTTCAGCTCTTTTAACATGTTCCCATTCCCTCTTAACAGACCTTATACCATTCTCATCCATGAGAGCGGAAGCCACATTAACTGTCATGTGAGTTATATTAAACTAATGCTAGTTTTGAGCCAGGGGTCTCATATGAGGTCAGACAATTAAATTCACAAACTGATCTTAGAACAAGTGCTCCATACCTCACTGCTGAATATCAGTCCAGGCAGCTTTGACGTGCTCCCTTTGGGAAGCTATGCATCAACGCCAGTGGCTAGTCCACCCTTCAAAGCAATTTTGGAACTTTTTCTGGAATGACCATCAGAGCTGTCGGCAACAATTAAGTTCGTGGACTTTCAGCTGTGCGCTTATGTTGGCAGCACTGTACAAACAACTCGGTAACCTTGCTATATCATCTCACAGCTGGGTTCACGTCGACACGTGGTGGTGTCTTGCTGAGCAGTGTTTATTATTGTTGCATGTTTTTGTCTGGCGTACAATGACAGCTCTGATGGTCATTCCAGGAAAAGAGTTCACAATTGCTTTAAAAGGTAAAATAGGTATTGGCATTGGTGCATAGCTTCCCAAGGGGAGTACTTTGAAGGTAATGATAGTAATATTTAGAATAAGGTATATAGCACTTTTTCTGGGATGAGTCCATGAACCTAATAATTGGCAGACCTTATATATAATTCACATGTCTCTCTAATAAAACAAATAATCAAGGGAAAAAGATTTTGTTCTAGTATGGCAGTCAACGTGTTAAAAACAGGGATAGTGAAACTTAGTAAATGTAGAATGTAAATGTCTTAACACAATAACTAAGAAAATGCCGGGAAATCTATGTTAACCAGTGTGATGAAAATATGTCAAATGGTCTATAAAACCAGTGTATGGTGCCCCATGATTGCATTAATGTACACAGCTATGATTTAATAAAAATCACCTCTATATTTCTGGTACCCAGCACAGAACCTAATAAATAGTAACTATTCAATAAATATTTGTTGAAAGAACAAGTCATACACAAAAAAACTGAAAATAGACCCCAGGCTATTTTCTTCTTCTCTTTTCACTTCACCAAGGAACAAGCTCAATGAATTATAGGTATAATACTCAAGACCAAATATTGGCTAATCTAAGATGCCAAGTTCAATCCAGCATGGCTTTCCTGGGTAAGTCACTCTGAAGAGACCCTTGAAGGAATGCCAATGGTCAACTTTAAGAGAAGTCAACAGTGCAACACTGTTCCCTTATGCTTCTGCTGTGTTACTTGGCTTCTGGCGTTTCAACTTATCTGATAGCCTGCTGGTACCCACTTCTGATTCTAAGTGACATTTCCTATTTATCACAAGGAAATTATTATTTTACAATGAGGAGAAATCTAGGTTATGCAGATGCTGCTGGGCATATGGTTGCATTTTCCTCTGGCCTCCACTCAAGGGTTTCTCTGTGGTTACAATTTGTCATTTTAATTCACTAGCACCCAACGTGGCAACATTGTGTCAAAAGATTCAGGAATTCCAATGGCAGGCACTATAACTAGAAGGATGGGAGCAAAAAGGATCATCCAGTCTCTGGAACCTAGTTTCCTACTGCTAGTGCAATGATGACTCAATCGTATGAAGAAGGACACGTCAGTTCATTACTCTGGCATTGGTTTCCCCACTTAATGAAAAGTTTAGATGACTCGGTGTCTGTAGCACAATGGTTATGGTGCCAGCCACATACACTGAGGCTGGCAGGTTTGAAACCAGCTCAGGCCAGCTAAACAACGACAACTACAACAAAAAATAGCCAGGCATTATGGTGGGCACCTGTAGTGCCAGCTACTTGGGAGGCTTGAGGCCAGAGAATCACTTAAGCCCAAGAGTTTGAGGTTGCTGTGAGCTGTGACACCATGGCCCTCTACCCAGGGTGACATAGTGAGACTCTGTCTTTAAAAAAAAAAAAAAAAGTCTAGATGAGATGAATTCAAAGGTCTGTTCAAGTTCTTACATGTTAAGATACTACCTAAAAAATGAAAGGGTGTGTTGAGTCATAATTCTTCAGGAAACAAGCTGATGTATTCCTGGTAGCACATTTAGACGCAGGCAAGCCTATCTTGTGCCTGAGAGGACCTCCCCTCAAGCCCACCCCTGCATACAAAGTGAGAAGTCTAGGCCAAGGGTATGTGACCACCTGGAGCCTGCACCCACTTTGGAACCACACTCTGGGTAGTGTGTGGTCGGGATCCCTGGACTTCCCGCCCAGATGACCAAGGGCTTCTAAGGTATGAATCTTCAACATGTGTACTTGGTAGGTGTCCACTTCTATACCTTAGAGGCTCCTTGTGGTGGGGGGCTCTTTTCAATTTTCTTTGGCTCTTTTTCATTTAGGGCTATAAATTTTCCTCTGTATGTTGCTTTAGCTGTATTTGCCACATGCTTAACATGTAACTTTAATCTTTAGTAAGTTCTAAATATTAAATATGGAGTATAATTTACTCTTTAGTCCATAAAACATTGAGATGCTCATTTAAAAATATCTAAACGTGATGGGTTTGGCTATTTTCAAGCTTGTTAATCATATAGTTTTGTTTTCTATATTCTTCTTTTTGTCTGCTTTATCAATTCTTGAGAGGTATACTTAACAGATTTGTTCATTTATCCTTATAGTCTACAGATTTTGCTCTCTATATTTTGAGACTATGAGGTTAGATATGTACATGTTTTAAATTGCTATAGCTTCCTAATGAATTATTCCTTTCAGCAATACATAATAACACAAATTTATAAATGCTTCTTACCTCAAAATATATTTTGGCTAATAATAATGGAGGTGAATTAGCATTGTTTTTAAAAATATTGCTCAGCATATCTTTTTTATCCACTTTCATAAATAGGATATACTGAGATTTTGTTGTATATTTTTAAATATCAATCTTTTAACTGGCATATATAGAACATTTTATGTGTATTGTAATTACTGATGTATTTGGTTTATTTCTATGCTATGTTAACTACTACGATTTCCTACCTTTTTTACTACCTTCTGTTAGAGTAAGAAAGTTTTCTTGATTCTCCCTTTCCCCCTCTTCGCTAATTTAAGTTATACATTCTACTTCTTTCAGTGGCTAGCCTTGAATGTTTAATTAACATGCATACTTGACTTAGAAAGTTCTAAATGAATCTATCCTCCTTCAGAGTAATACAGGGAGCTCAAAATTTAAAATGTCTTTACTTAGATCATGCCCCCTCCTGCTACATGTTGTTATCTAGGACACTGATTCTCCCTTTATAAATTGCTCATAATAATTGTGAACAATTATTCACATTTATAAAATTGACCAATTTTGTTGCTCATTATTGCTTCCTATATTCTACTCTTTTATTATGAGTTTTAGTTTCTTCTTCTTAAAGTATACTCTTTCACGTCTTTTGGGGAATATCTCTTGGTGGTAAATGATGGTTACCTGAAGGATGGCTTAGCTGGGCACAAAATTGTTGGCTACTATGTGTAAGTATTTCCCCTCGGCACACTGAAGATATAATTTTCATGGTCAGACATCCCCAATGTGGCAACTTTGAGTAAAGTAATGCCCGTAAGAGCCATTATTGGCTCCCTGGAGGAGAAGAAAAGCACACAGAGAGGAGTAGTACACTCCCAAGGGTAGGAGAAATAGGATGAAGGTGTTACAAGAAATGCCAGAAGGCCACAGAGCCATCTGGAGCAGATGAAAGAAAAAAGGCCCTCAGTGGTGACCCCAAAAGTCAGCACTTAGACCTATTATCCCATCTTGGCCCACAATTATTCTTTCCTTTAAGTACTAACATCAAAAGAAAGTGTGGCAAGAATTATCTTACTAGGCCAGGTGTGGTGGCTGACACCTATAATCCTAGCACTCTGGGAGGCTGAGGCTGGTCAATTTCTTGAGCTCAAGAGTTTGAGACCAGCCTGAGAGCTAGAGTGAGATCCCATCTCTAAACATAGCCAGGTGTTGTAGCAGGCGCCTGTAGTCCCAGCTACTTGGGAGGCTGAGGCAAGATAATCATTTGAGCCCAAGGGTTTGAGGTTGTTGTGAGCTATGATGATATGGCACTCTACACAGAAAAACAAGAAAAAAGAAAGAATCATCTTAATGGGTAATTCTTTATGAACTGTTACTTAAACTAGGAAGGAAAGCAGCAGTGATGAGGGGCATCACCTGTTATTTTGTCCTAAGTTCCTATAAGGGAAGGCCACCTCTGTGACATTCAAACAGGGCAAACCACTCTTCCCTTTGGCTTCCTCTTTAAGTTTTTAGATAACATCACACAGCGCTTTCAAATAGTGTAACCAGGAGCAGTGGTTGTGGAGAGTGTTGTGCAAAAAGGGACATTTTGCTAACAGAACATGTAAATATTGTGTCTATCATTTCTACTGCTACTATATTTGAATGCAACTGGAGATGTACTTAATAAAATTTGACACATTTCCTACACATGTGTTGATTTAAAAACCAGAGAGTATTAAGGTTGGCTGTCTGTTCTAAACCCTTTACTTCATGCATAAAGAAACTGAGCTCTAAGGCAGTTCATATACAAGTAGAACCCAATTTGGTAAGTAAAATGGGGATATGCTAAGAACTTCAAATCCTGGCAGAGTGTGACTCAGTAACTATTGCTATAACCCACTGTTTTATTTTTCAACTTGGGGGGTACGTGAAAAGAATGGCAGCCTTAAAGGTCTTTATACTTGGTGTCTTAAATACTGCACTCTGTTATCCTCTCTATGCATGTGAAGAAAATAATCCATTGGTTATTCAACATGTTCTGATTTAATGTTGATGTAACAAACTGTCTGTACTCCAAGTGCTTGCTGTATTTTTCCAAAAATATGCTCATTTTTAGCTCAGACTGAAAATTCCTTTGGTTTTCTATTAGTTATGGAAGTGAGCCATTAAAAACTTTTTCTCTTTTACAGAAAGTTCTTTCCTAGCATGACATAAAACATAGGCGGGGAAAGTTCTACCATTACTTTGGTACTTAATTCCTAACACATATTTATTTTCTTTTCCACCAGGTTTTCTTTTTATATTTTCCTTCTTGTGACATTGTTTATTGTCCTCAAGGACAAGGCAAGGGAATTTATTTGTTACAGACGGCCTTCGTGGCTTCTGATCAAAAGAGTTCATTCCCAAGATAATTGCTTCTAGACAGCAGATGCCAGCCACGCAAGGTGACAAAAACCAGCTTTTATCCTGTTTTGTTCACTGAGTATTTGACTTATTAGTTCTTAGAGGACCATGTATGTAATCAGAAGTTTCTCTGATTTTATAAGACACTGCAGAAGGAAATCACATGCACTACCAATTTAGTCAGTTAATGAACTAAATCAATAAAGGTCTTATCCATTTTGACCCTGTACACACCACAGTTCCAATTAAACTAGCTGGGTAAAAATTGCAATAGGGTCAATTTTGCCAGCCAAGCAAGTTCATGCTCACAGAGACTTTAGGCTCATTACAGAGGTAAATTCTTGTCCTTACAAAACCCGAAACTCTAGCACTTGAAATAACTTTATAAATGCCTCAAAAGAAATGTATTCAAATCTTCTAAATCAGGAAGGTTTTATCGGCTGGGTAATTCAGGTGGATAGGAGGGGCCCTGAAGGTCAGGTACAGTAGCTAATGTCATCACAGAGAGCTGAAAATGGGCCAGTTCTTAACAGAAGATTTCTATGTGGCACATTTCTTATACAAAGCTGGGTGCAGATGAGTTTTTGAGTCTTTTCACACAAAAATCCTGTTCATGGCTAGAGAAACAGTGACATTGTTAAATGACTTTTCTTCATACATGTAAAAAGAATGCTCAGCCACTGTCAAAACAAAAGGGAAAGTTAAGGAACAATAAGAGTTTTGGAGATGGTCTAGTCTGAAATGCACATTTTGACAATGAAGTGATAGGGTTCAGAGAGGTGAACTCATTTGTGCAATGTCATTTATTTAGCTAGTGATAGCTAGGCCAGTGATTGTGCTAATGCTACTCTGAACAGCCAATTAAAAAAGAATGAGTGTATCAGTGAAACACCCTGAGATTGGGACGTAATGCAACTTTCTCAAGGTCTCGTGGGAACCCCATAATTAGAGCGTGAGCAGGTTCTGGGCATTTTACTTGTCAAAATCCCTCGAGGTATGTTTCTGAAACTCATTGCCGGATGTGAAGCTGGTTTGCCAAGCATTCTCTGGCCTACAATCATAGAGCTATCTATCTGTGAGTCTCCTGCAGTGAGGAGTGAAAAATGAATGAGGATCTCAGAAAAGCTCATTTTCCAGGCTATCGAGATTGGGAGGGTAATGAAAACTGGAGGTGAAGGGAGAGGTTTTAAGCGATCAGCCTCAAGCCCTGGTAAACTGTGTACGTGGGGTGTAAATGTAAATGTACCCACACGGACATGGGAACACCACCAAAGAGTTAGTTAGGGAAGGACTGGACCTGAATTACAAACACCCAGGGCAGAGATCCTTGTGATTCATTTGTGGGTGTCTGCCCACCTCTGAAAGAGCCCCGGCATCTGATGTACCCAGTAAATCCTGGGTCTCCTTGAATTAGTACTTCCTTTCCATGAGGAAGGACCCCTGTATCTTAATGTAAATGTGTTTTTCTCTGGTTCTGCCTGGGCACAACAGACAAAAAGCCTTAGAAGGAAGAAGGTGAATCAGGAAAAGTCAGGTACTTTTAAAAACATTTTTTTATGAGGATTTTTTTTTTTTTTTTTTTGCTTGTCAACAACGTGACATAATTCAGTTTCTAAGAATAAAAAATCAGTTTGTTTTAAAGACGGTAAATAATTTTATTGACTAGATACTCAAACTAGAGCAAAATTGGCATATACCACTTCCTAATAAAGACTAGGACAGGCTCCGGTCTTTATTTTCTCTTTCTCTGTCTCAAGAAAAAAAGAAGAAAGAACGAAAGAATGAAAGAACCAAAGAACGAAAGAACAAAAGAACCAAAGAACGAAAGAAAGAAAGAAAGAAAGAAAGGAAGAGTTTCCTTGTCACCTGGGTAGAGTGTGGTAGAGTGCTGAGCTTTATAGCTCACAGCAACCTCAAACTCTTAGGTTTAAGCAATCTTCTTGTCTCAGTTTCCCAAGTAGCTGGGACTACAATTGCCCATCACAATACCCTGCTACTTTTTCTATTTTTAGTAGAGACCGGGTTTTACTCTTGCTCAGGCTGGTGTTGAACCCCTGAACTCAGACAATCCACCCACCTTGGCCTCCCAGAGTGTTAGGATTACAGGTGTGAGCCTCCGTGCCTAGCCCTACTTGCTCTTTCTCTTAAACAGCATCTCCCCAAAGAAGAGTTCTCTAGCTATTAGGCACGTGTTCCAGGGCACTGAACTTTTTCTGCAGGGTAATATTCAGGGGAAGGCTACTCAGAAGGGCTCTAGAGCTAGGAAACGAGGCAGATGCTGATCACAGGAATAATTCTTTTGCTGACTAAAAATATTTGCAAGTCCAGTAATACATATCAACAGACCACAGCTCTTACTGACATAATATTTTTTAAACCAATAAAGAATTGCTCACAAACCTCCAGAGTATGTCTGAGGAAAACAGAAACTTGTAGAAGTGTTCCCTTTTCTCCACATCCATGCCAACTTCTCTGGTCTTGGGATTTGTGATACGGGCTAATCTTACTGGAGTTAGATGATATCTCAAAGTAGTTTTGATTTGCATTTCTCTGATGATTAAGGATGATGAGCATATGAAAGCTATAACCCAGTTATAACCTAAGAATGTGGGGAAGGGGGAAAGGGAGGGGAGGAAGGAGGGAGGATGGGCAGAGGGAGGGTGATTGGTGGGATTATATCTGCGGTGCATCTTACAAGGGTACATGTGAAACTTAGTAAATGTAGAATACAAATGTCTTAACATAATAACTAAGAAAATGCCAGGAAGGCTTTGTTAACCAGTGTGATGAAAATGTGTCAAACTATAAATGAAAATGTGTCAAACTATAAAAACCAGTGTGTGGTGCCCCACGATCGCATTAACGTACACAGCTATGATTTAATAATAAAAAAAAAAAAAGGAAAGAAAACAGAAACTTGGTTATCTTTTGAGAATAGACCTGAATCTCCATTCACTGCTCTTCTGGGTTGAACCATGTTCCTCCAAGATGCCATGTTCATGCCCCAAGGCCCTGTATTTTAGAACGTGACCTTACTTGGAAAAAAGACTGTTGAAGATGTCAGTAGTCAGATTCAGTAAGTATAAGCCCCGATCTCATATGACTGAGGTCTTTATAAAAGGTGGAAACTTAATGACAGACACAAATAGAGAGAACGTCACGTGAATGGGAAGGCCGAGATCAGGACAATGCTGCTCCAAGCTAAGAAATGACTAAGGTTGTCAGCACCCACCAGGGCTGGGGGACAGGTACGGGACAGACCTTCCCTCACAGCCCTCAGAAGGAGTCAGTGGCAGGAAAGTGATACAACTGCCCCACGGGGTTAAGACTGTTTCCGCCAGCCCCGTGGTGCCCGGCACTCGCCACAGGGGGTTCCTCCTTCACTGAGTGTGTGTGGTGGGGAGCGAGGCAGGGGTGTTCCTGGATCCTCTCTGGCCATGAGGGAGGGGTCTTGGCAGAAAGGGAACATCCCTTCTTTTCACCTCTTTTAAATTCAACTTTTACCTATTTCTGCCAAAGGGGTGGTGGTGCACTACCAGTTGTGAGTCAGCCAGGATCTGAACCTCCGAGCTCTCTGTGATTTCTCCTTCCCTCCTTCCCCACATTTCATCTCCCAAGTCCTGCCACTTCTTTCTCCCCCGTGTCTGTCCTATCTCTCCTCTTCTTTTCATTCCTCATGCTGCCACCCCCTGCTGCCTCCAATTATCTCCTGCCTAGACTGTTACAATAGTCTTCTAACTGGCCTCCCCTGCCAGCTCCCTGCAGTTCCTGTTGGTGACATCTCTAACGGCCAGTGAGTCACCCTCAGGCCAGCTGCGATCATGTCACCTCCTTGCTCAAAAGCCTCCAACGGAACAAAAGCCCAAGTCTACAGTCTTGACTACTTTCCATGATCTAATCCCAACTTAACATTTCCCAGCACTTGCCTATCATAACCTGTGTTCCCACTGGGTCAAACTTCTAAAACTACTTCTGATTTCCCACTGCCGTGCCTTTGTTTATACCATTGGCTGTGTTTGGAATATCATCTCTCCTAAGGCTGTTGGTCAAAATCCTAGCCATTCTGCAAGGACGGCAGCTGTGGTGCTGTGGTTAGGTTTGTAGGCTCTGGAGTGCAAGGAACCAGATCAACCTTGCCTTCCCACTCTCTGAGATAGGACATTGGCTGGTTATCTAATCTCCCTACCTTTTAGTTTTCACAAAGGCAAAATGGGGGTGATAAGACCTCCTGGAGCTATAGTGAAACTTCAACAAGTGAATGCACCAACTGTACTTAGCACCTGCATACTAAGTATTTTATAACTTTCAACTTGTATTACCAGAAGCTATGACCCTCTGCCCTGACCTTTCAAAGCATCCCAACTAATCTGCTCATATGCAGCTTAAATTCTTTTTATCATTCCTTTTGTACATGCCCCTCCTTAAGCCTATGATTTTGTAGCATTTCATCCTGTGTCTGGAATGTCCCTTTTCTGTCCTGACCTTGACCACTAGTTCCAGAGTTCCCTGGGAAGCTGTTTTCTCTGCTTCCCAGTGCTCTATACACACATTCTCATGATCACTTACCTTGTAGCCTTGTAATTATTGTTTGCTAGTTCTATTTCTTCAACTAGTGTCTGTTCAGTGTGGGCAGCTCTGCCTTATTTAGCTCTCAATTCTCTGTGCCTGGCGTTTAGGAAATCTTGGGTGTTTGTTGAACAAAGGATTTTGCTGGAGAAATCTTAGCCAAACGATGGGGCACTGTGAACCATTAAGTAGTATCAGCCCGCCAGGGGGAAAAAGTTCCCTAGCATAGTTTTCTCAAACCATTCATTGCTGAAAGGTGTTTCTGATCAAATACTACCATTATTTCCATGACATAATTCTGAAAATAGTAAAATTCTTGTCTGTATTCATTTAATCACCTTGGCCTTGGATCTAGCTTGATATGTAGTATTTTGTTTTCCAAACTTGCTGCAGGGATTCAGAGGGTAGGAAAATCTCTTGGCATATGACCTTGAGCAATACGGTGCTCTGCTGTGGGGTATTCAGACAGCTCAGGCTGGGAGCCTAGGAGACTTGAATGTGTCCTGGCCAACTGCTCGGCTCACAGCAGGCCTGGAAGGCAGAACTACACGGATTTTCCTTTCAGAAAGCAAAACCAGGATTGCTAAAGGAGGAGGGACTGCAAGGGGCCCTGGTGGCCTTTCTGGAATGGCCTCATTGTCTTCAGATGAGGCTGAGCAAATTCTGCATCTGAAAAGGAGACACCTGTTGGACCAGATGCCAGAAACAACTTTAGCCTCTTACTAAATAGAACATTCACTGACTGAACAAAAAGAATCTCCAAATGATCACAAATACAGGTCCCTACCATGATCCTACTCTAGGAATCAGTGTCCTGCTTTGAGCTAGCAAATCAAAACAGTCCAGTGAAAGTCCAGTGGGCTAGGGTGTCAGGCTACTAGAGTTCAAATCATGGCTCTTTAGGAGTTGTGTGACCCCAGGGCAAGTTGTTTAACCTCTGTGTACCTAAATCCCCTTCATCCACAAAATGGGAATAAAAATAGTTCCTTTCTTACAGGAATTAATACATGTAAAGAGCTTGGAAGAGTGAATAACATGTACATAATACATGTGTTGCTGAACTAAGATTAAATTAGGCAAAGATGCTGGATGGCTGACAGTTGATGAGAATGCATCTTTTGTAATTATGTGATATTAAAGCAACCCATGCATATGGCGATAATTCAAATAATTCTAACCTCAATACTGAGAGCTGTATTCTCCAATCACCACCATACTCTAAAATATTTCTTTCATATTTTTGCAGAAAAAACAATATGTAGAAACGAAGATGTATATTACAAGCTATCCTTTAAAATTTTGCTTTTTCCATCTAACTGTGTATCTTGAAGTTCTCTCCATATGTGAACATATAAATCTCCCTTGTACTTTTTGTGACTGTTTGGTACCCACCACGTAGAAAAAAGACCATGATTTACATAACCTGTCCCCCACTGATGGCATTTATCTTATTTCTAGTTGTTGTAACTATAAACAATGTGTAATAAACAACCTCATATATACATATTATTATATTTCTGCAATATACATATAGGTTGAATTCCTGGCAATTTACAATAACTACTGGGCATGCTCTTTCTCAAATCTGGAATTCTGCAGCCTCTTTTTTCCCTATGTCTGTAACATTCTTCCTTGCCTTACCATTCTTTAGTAGGTTGATGAATTACAAGGTCAAGGGTAAGTGCATTTCAAATTTTGATTACTCTTGACACACTGTACTCTAAAAAGCTTGCACTGATTCTTCTTTCTACTGAGACTTTTTGAGGTAGCTAGTTAACAGAGCTTAATTATCGATTTATCTTTGTCAAAGTCATAAGTGATAAATGGAACCTCACAATTTGTGTTTCTTATAAGTGAGGGTGAGTTTTTTTATATTTATGATATATCTGCTAGTTCATATCCTCTGCCCAATTTGTTCTGAACTGAAAATACAAACTTGCTATCTCTTTGCTTAAAAACCTTTCACAGTGACTTACTGCCTAGACTCTAGGCTCTAGAGGATAAAGTCAGCAATCCCTAATTTGATGAAAAAGGGCCTTTCTGTTCTCCCCTTGGCTCAAACTTGATAATGCAGAAATGCCTTGCTACTCGTGGTCCCAGCCCCCATCATCCTCTGTTCTATAAAGATTCATGGAATGATTGGGGTGGGAGCATTCCAATTTTCACATAAACATTCGACTATTTCTCTGACTATTTTCTTCTTGTTGTTAATCTTATTATAAGAGGCCATTTGTAAATAGTATGTGTTTTATGTTTTCTGCTAGTTTATACCAGCATTCAGATATTTTCCAGGTGTCTCTTACAGAAGTTCAGTTATTCTGATGGGAGAAATGTTAGACTACAGAGGATCGGTCCTATGCAACCATCATACTAGGAGTTTATAATAAGCTACAAAATAAGAAATCAGTCTAAATAAAGGTGAGTGATCACAACTTCCCTGGGGTCCTCCCTGGACAGACAGTCCAATGTTGAGATACCCTAGAAAGAGTCTAATCTTGCCTACTTGATTTCTCACTAACCACTTTAGCTTCACACAATTATACATCACTATATTCCAATCCTGCTGAGTGTGAACTCATTACTGTCCACATCATAGGAGGTGTAAATTGTTGCAACCTTTCTGGAAAGAAAGGGCCTGTAAGTCTATTCACACCCTGGGTACCTCAGAACCAAGTCTCTATCCCAAAGAAAATAAGTAGGGGGCAGGGGGAAAAAAAGAAATGCTAAAAACAGAGATGTTTGTGGCAGGGTTATCAATAACACACAGCCAAGGTAGTGTTTTATATTATAATTAGGAAGGTGACTGTTGACTATGAGCTAGTGTTTCTACTATGACATAAGGTCATTAGAAAGCTAAAATAAGACAGAGTTAAAATTGTATTTTGATTTCAACTATATGGAATTATTATAAAAGAACAGAAGCAAGCTATATATAAATGATCATAATTTATAAGAGTGCCATGATTAAGGGTATATTTTCTCTGTATTTTCAAACTTTAATGGGATTTATTATTTTTATTATTAAAAAAAATCTCTTCTGTTTTCTATTTAGAATCTAAATACAAAATTATAACAGTAATTAGCTTATGTGAGCATACTGTTAGTAATGAACAAATTAAATGGCGAGTTTAGAGACATTGAGTTGATATATCCACGATGAGAATTCAATATGCAAGAGCCCACAAGTGCATGTGACCCAGTTCCATCAAGTGATGTTTCAGCCATGCGTTCAGCAGGTGCAGCTCATCCTTGTTGCAAGGGCAAATTTTCTCATAATGAATCTTTCCAGTTGTCCATGCATGAAATAGAGTTTTGTGCTACAATGGATAAACTGTATATCCTTTTTTTCTTAATATAGGAACAAATTATTGCAAAATGATGCCACAGAATTAAAGTTCATAGTTGCTTCATGTAATCTTCATAGAAACATCTGGAAATGTCATTACCATGATGCTCAAACTCTGACGTTAAACAACCCTTCCTGTATGCTGGGAAGCATTTACAGGCCCTTTTCCTGACAACAACATACAGTCGTAGCAGGCAGCTCCCCACATTTTAGCAAAGCTTTTCGTGTCCCCTAAAAATCCAGATAATATAAACCCAGCAATATGTAAAGAAACAGCTATTTAGAGGACCCACAAATGTAGCTATGCCATAGGAAGACATTCATTCTCTTAGAAACTCACACTTGGTTAACGTGAGGACAAAAATAGAATGAACGTTATACTAGTCTGGTATGCCCAAATTACATCTGCATCTGAACATCATTAGTGCTCCTCTGACTTCTGCTCCACAAAGACCTCTCACAGCTTCGTGCTAATTATCACTCATCGCTCGTTGTGATTAGACAGGAAAAGCACTGGAGTTTTTTACCACCCCATTCCTGTTCCTCCTACTCGAGGTCAGACTACCACTCAAAGTAGGTTCTTGGTTCACAGTGCTTTCTTTCATTCATGTGACTCATTAACACGTTTCATTAACATCTGACGCATTTTATATCCACACATTGCCTGGTATAACTTTCTTGGCCTACCAAAAAGAATGAGAAAGACCTTTAAAATTGACCCTTAAGAACTACTAGATTCATGAGAACTATTTGATTCAGAATCTATTTTTTTCCTCTCTTAAGAATACTCAATATTTGTTTTAGTTAAACAAGTGCCCACTCATAATTGATTCATTTCCTAACATTATTTCTCGCATCTCTAACGAGGAAACCACCAATAACAAAATCAACCAACCAACAAAAACTTTTCTTTTTAACTGACAAGTTAATATATCTTACATAGGTATGTTTCTCTGCTTCAAGAATCCCAGCACTAGTCACCGAAATCCCCAAGTCCTATTTCCACAGTTATTTTCTGTTTTCTTAATGAGATTGGCCTTCTGAATTCAAGCATGTTTACAACTTACCTACCTAGATATACATACATCTTAACTTCTTCACTCTTTATTTTTCAGGTCATGAATAATGGGGTTATTTCCCAGTAAGGGCCAGAAGACTTTGGGATGAGATAGGGTTGCATTCTAATCCTGTAGAGCCTTAACCAGGATGCCATCTTGGGCAGGTTACTGAGGCTCATTATCCACATCTGTAGTGGATATGGTTATGGTGGTTATGGTGTCATGGGGCTGTTGTGGCACTGTGAGCTACACTGTCGTGACTTCAGTATTCATCATACTGAGTGTAGTGGACACTCAAAGATTAGCTGCTACCATTCTTACTAGTAGAGCAAATATACATTAATAATGTAATTAGTAAGTTATAGTGAAAAACGTCAAAGGGAAAAGATCAAAGAATTCTGGTAAATGCAAGAGACCCAAGTGAAGTTGAGAGAGGAAAATGCATGTCTGTAACTGGAATGGGTATGGAGATAAAATTGAAACTTGATTCAGAGCTGTCCCCAAAGTGAATGATGATCATTTTGTAGAGTCGGGCTGCTTTGGAAAGAGAAGCCTACGAAGGTGAAAATGAGGCATTCAGTGTACACATACTGATTTTGGGGTTCTGCAGAGTGCTGGTCTTTGGGTAGAAGTTGCTCCTGCAAAAGGAGATCAAAGCCCAGTGCAGCTGTATAGACAGAAACCAGCACATACTTGAGAACTGAATGCATTTATGAGACATCCAAGTTTCAGATGGGATAAATGAGTGCTCCAAAAGGGAAAGGAGAGGGAAAGAATGGGAAGAGAACTAGCATGGAGGAGGAGGAAAGAAGGAATAATGTGCTGAACGCAGGAGAGACGAGTTCCAGGAGAGTCACATGGGACTCCCAGGCCTGGGCCAAGTAGAGGGCAGTAAGAGGGACGGGTCCTGCGCGTCTGGAGGGCCTGGAAGCCGGCGGGGTGGGAGCTGATGATAGGAGCAAGCAAGAAAGTGTTAGAAGAAGACAGAATATATTATTGCTGGAAGAACCTGGCACTGAGACAGAGTTTCCAGTCAAGACATTCAGCAAAAGAGGCAGAAACACAGTGTGAAGGCTAGGAACAAAGAAGTGTCATTCTCCATAGAAGCAAAGACACTCAACCACCATCAATTAATTGAACTGACCTGGCAGGCGGTGCCAGGCTATTCTAATGCTCTTACATGTCTCCGTTCCAGCGGTCTCTTCCACTCTCTCTTGAAAGTTAACTGGCACTTCTTTTCTGGTTGTACAAACTCCCATTTGTGTGGTTTTTCCCAGGGTGACTACACTCCCCACGCTGCTGACACAGGCTGTGTTACAATTGATTGCCTGGCCTCAATAGTACCCCATTTTATCCTCAAAGATGTCCAGGTTTGGAACATAAAGTATATGGTCACTCTGATTATGTTCCCTTCTATTTCTGAGTCTTCTGATGTACCACAGATCTTTGATTTTTGAAAGGAGACTATGCCTATGTCCCCCTCTAAGCACACATCTTCCCCTATCATGCATATTTCTACCTATGACGTAGCAAAGCAGAAACAGGATGAAGCACTTCCTCATGGCCCATTGTGTTTGTTCACTTAATTGTAAATTCATAAAGAGGAGGAAATACTTTAGTGAACTAATCAGTTGGTGCCTAAGAAAACAGACAGCAACTCCAGCTTTGTGGAACTGTACAACGTGTCTGAAAGCAGGCTTCTGCACCTGCACCTAAATAAACACTGCCTAAATCTAAGAAAACCTTATCAGAATCATCTTATCCACACACCCTCCATAGACTGAGAATGTGAAAGAAATCCTTCCTTACTCTTACATGTTTGAGTTTTTAAAATGCATGTCTAGAAAAAAAAATAATGGTAGATAAAACTTATTAGATACAAGGTACTATTTTAAGAGCTCTCCATAAATTACTTTCTTTTTTAATCCTCAAAACAACTTTATCAACTTTATGAGGTGGCAATTTTACCCCTAAAGACCAGGCAACTGAGGTACAGAAAACACAAACAACTTGCCTAAGGCCACTCAGCAGTTGGGGTCCAGAGTCTGACCCCTGACCGCTAGTCACCACTTCCCCCACGGAACTTGTTATGTCAGAAGAAGCCACACACAGATCTTATGTTAAAAGGTTTGTGTCTTTTTATAGTATGAGCTCTGTGCCTACCTAGTCCCCAAATCTAACATCTGCCCCAGAGGCCTATGGGATTTGTCTGATTACCCAGTCTACGCATATTTTGTTCCTAAATATCATATAACAGAAAGAGAATTCCATTGAAAACAAAAATGCAATGATTCTGAATGATATTTGTTTGAAGCCCATATTAACATATTCTTTCTTGGTCATTCAACAAATAGAGAACAATGAACTAGACACACAAAGATGAGTAAAACATTCATTTCTGCTTTTACAGGCCAGTGAGAAAGACTCCCATCATGACTTCCAGTGTCAGTTTTTATTGATCACGTTTTCTTCCTTTACATCTGGGTTTTACAGAGAAATGTCAAAAAAGGAAAGCATCTTATAATATCACTTTAAGTGCAGATGAATTATATGTCTTAAATTTAAAGCATCTGAATTATGAGTTTCTTACTCATGGATCTGAAGTGCAATGTAGTTGATAAGATTACAAAATTCTAGTTGTGCTGTTTCTTACCGGCAATTATTTTGTCTATTAAGCCTTGGTTTCTTTGCCTGTCAAATGGGGTTAATAACACCATGTCGATCTGTTGCAAGTTTTGTCTATCAGGCAGGGAAAAGGTCATGCATATTTCTAGTAAGCACAACAGCATGCAGCTACTACTGCTGTTGTCATCATTATAAAATGGTTGATTCACATTCCGCCTGGGAGAAAGGAAACAAGCAGCAGCAGTTGTCTTGCTACACCTTGAACAATGGTAGTAACTGGCTTCCAAAAATGGAACCATCCTCTGGAATTCATGCCCCTGTGTAGTCTACTATGACAATGATTCTATGACTTGCTTTAACCATTAAAATACTGTGATTATGATCTTAGGCTGGACCAAAGTCTTAAAAAGGCCTGGAAGTCTCTTTTGTGCTCTCAGGGTCCCTGAGCAGCCTGTTCGAGAGACCTTGGGAAGAGGCCACGTGGAAATGCCCTGGCACCACATAGCCTGGGAGAGAGGCCCAGCTCATCCTGTGCCCTGGCGAGCCTTTGAGCCTTCAGATGACTCTAAGCCCATCTGCCTGTAAATGCATGAGCAACTCCAAGAGATTCCAGCAGAAGAACCACGTAGCTGAGCTTAGTCAATGCCCAGACCCCAAGAGATAATACAACGGTTGTTTTAAGCCACTATGGTTTTAGGTGGGGAGGGGAGACAAATCCCACCATCCCAGCAATGGTGGACCCAAACAATAATGCTGAGCAAACAATCTGAACTTTATCAGGTGCCACCATTCAGCCTAACCTGTGTACAACTCTGATACACTGAAAAACAATCATGAATAATGGCAAATTCTTTAAAGGCTGAGACTTTCCGTTTTGTAGATCAGGGGTCCTGAAACTAAGGCCCGCGGGCCACATGAGGCGGTGTGACTGTATTTGTTCCCGTTTTGTTTTTTTACTTCAAAATAACATATGTGCAGTGTGCATAGGAATTTGTTCATAGTTTTTTTTTTGTTTGTTTAAACTATAGTCCAGCCCTCCAACGGTCTGAGGGACAGGGAACTGGTCCCCTGTTTAAAAAGTTTGAGGACCCCTGTTATAGATTGATAAGTAACTCTTCTTTCAGATCTTGGTCAACAGTATAGCTGGCTGGCCACCTTACTGACTTTCAGTTCAGTATGTACTTACTGGGCACCAGCTCTGTACCAGGTACTCTGCTCAATGCTGGAGACAAAGGGAAACAGGCGGAGTCGCCACTGTTAAGGAATTTTTAGTCTTGACTTAACAAGAAATCATGCTAGATACAGTTCACTTTGAGAAGAAACAATTACACAGTTTACAACCCAGTCCTAGAAGACACCTATTTCCATCAGATTTAGTCTGTACCTATTATAGACTTTAGAAAACAAAACAAAACAAAAAACAAAAACAGAAATATTACACCTCTAACCCTTCAATATTCCCTTTGTGGGCCATGATGAATACATAAGTCAGAATATTCTTTGCATGTGGACTTTTTTTTTAAAGAAATGAAATGCTCTGATCAGTCACCCATAGAGAATATGTGACCCAGCTAGATGCTAAAGGGTATTCAGTTTGCTTTGATAATTTCTTATTAAAATCAGATGCTAAAATAGTGCTGTGATTATTTGAATATTTGTTTTTTCCTAGTCCTGAGAATTGTCATTGCTGAAAAATGTGTGGAAATATATTTCTTTGGTTTAACGGTCACTTTGCTGATGTTTCAATCTTCCCGGGAATGCCACAGCTGTGTTAAGGCAAATTTTGCAGCTTGACATAGAAAATATAAATAGAAAAACACCTCCCTTAAGCTCACATTCCTGTTTGGTGATTACTACATATTTCTCCTTTTCCCTTACAGGCAAATTTCTTAAGAAGTCTTCTTCCGGGTGGTGCCTGTGGCTCAGTGAGTAGGGCACTGGCCCCATATACTGAGGGTGGCAGGTTCGAACCCAGCCCCAGCTAAAATGCAACAAAAAATAGCCAGGTGTTGTGGCGGGCAGCCAGCTACTTGGGAGGCTGAGGCAAGAGAATCATCTAAGCCCAAGAGCTGGAGGTTGCTGTGAGCTGTGACATCAAAGCACTCTACCCAGGGTGACAAAGTGAAACTGTCTCAAAAAAAAAAAAAAAAAAAAAGAAAGTCTTCTTCCTCTCCTCTTATTTACTCCTCAACCATATGTTGTCTAAATCCCAGCCATACAGCTTCCTTAAAACCAAAGTCCCCTAGGATACCAAGGCTGAGTTGTCACTAAACCCACTGGACTCATCTCAGTCCTTATCATTTTGTCAGGACCTACTGGAGTAGACTCTCCTCCCTTCTGGAACATTCTCCAGAGAACACAGGTTTGGTGAAAACACCATCACCTGCTGGTTTTCCTCTACACTCTCTAGTAAGCCATCTGGCTCCATTCAGAGCCCGGTGTTCCTGGGATGCTGCTACAGCCCCTTTGTGTTTTCTATTCTGCTTTCCCTGAGTTTTCATCCTGGACTTCCATGATTGTCCAGGTGCCCATGACCTTCAGTCTGAATTTCCAGCCAGATCTCTCCCAAGTTCAGTTCCCTGTCCCCAATGTTCCTTCCATCTGAATGTCTCAGAGCACATGAAAGCTAGCATGTTCCAGAATAAATTGATCATTTCCCCCCCAAATCTGTTCTTCATTGATGCCCTTGAGATAGTGAATGGTACCTCCATCCAGCTAATTACTAATTAGGAACTCAAGCATTTTTAATTCTTCTCCCATCTTCCACATCCAATCTGTAACCAAGTCTTGCTCATTCTGTCTCCTAAATATCACTTGGATCTGTTCATAGTCTCCAGTTTCTAATGTCAACATTTTGGTCTAGGCTATCTTCACCTCTCTCCAACATTATAATCAACCACCTGCTAACCAGTTTCCTTGTTACCAGAATCAATAGGGACATTTAATATTTCATTTGATGTGAAGGAATGAGGACACTTCTTAATCATATCACAAGTACATTTCCTGTCATTACAGACACAAATTTATAGATATAATTATCTTATAAATTTGAAAACAGTATTTGGTACCACTCCAAGCTTTTCTCACACTATATAAAAAGATCTTTCTAAAATGCAATTAGAATAATTCATTGCATTAGAATAATGTCCAGATTCCTTAGCATACCTCATGAGACCCTTCGTGGGCAGACCCTTGTCCATTGCTTCCACCTCATCTCTCCCCGTCTCTGTTTCTCCCAACAATCCTTTTCAAGCCACAACCTCTTGTTAAGCTGTAAGACTGCCCACCTCTTCTTTCTTCCCCTTTCTTATGTTCATTTCTGTCCAACATGAGAGAAGAATTCCTTACATTCATTGGTAACTCCTTGGCTAAATGTCCATTTCTCCGGGAAACCTTTCCTGGTAACTTGTTCCTCATCTGGGTTTTTCTCCCTAAGTTCTCAGAGCCTCTGCACTGCAATAGCAGTGTCTGGAACATAAATAAATCCAACATACTAAGCCAGTATCCTTGATGAACTTCCTAGGGTTTATACATAGAAGTCTAAAAACGCAGGCTCTGAATACGTAGGTAACATAACTCTGTTAGCTTAAAAAATGGGAACACCAAGGAGACGCTAAAGTTAGGGTATAAAGGCCTGTGCCAAGCTCTCTTCCAAGCACACAAATGACTACTCAAATTATCAATTTTTTCAGCCTATCTCTTTTATCATTTTGCCTGGGTGGAAAGAATATAAACTTCTGGCTCCAAAGCTGTGCCAGTGATGGTCCATAAACATGGCTAGTCTTATGTCGGACCATGCTTGCATTTATTAACACTGATCTTCAATCCTACACAGTACTGCATGTCATTACACAAGGATGTCAAGATAAGCCTTGATGTAACTTTAGGACTTCTTTGCTCCAAAAGTTGCAGATGTACTCCTAATCACATGGCATGCTAGGAATTCCTAGGAGAGGACTAAGCAATATAGGGCTGGCAGGGGGGCCAACCATCCAGGATATCAGGGGCAAACTCTTCCTCAAGAGTCCAAAAGCCTAAAGACAGAATCCAATTTAAATGGTCTTTACTACCCAAAAAGTTTTATTTAAAAGGAATATTTTTAGATACAGGGGCTTCCCTTGAAGGGATTCCTGACGCCTAGTGGTTGGTAAAGTCATCAGCAACTCTGGATGAATTGACAGAAGAAATAAAGCAGGATCTACCCCTATGGGAAAGGGTGAGCTAGAAAACTAGATAAAGTCAGTGGCTAACAGGCCGAGGTTGCTAGTTGGCTCTTGCTTCATTAGGGAATTTCAGGGTAAAGAGGACCTATAGCAGAATGACAATTAGGCAAAGGAGTTTAAAGCGAAGGCTGGAGCTCTATCTATGCTTTTGTGAGTACCTAACACTCTCCTGTCCACAAACACCTTTATACCAGTCTCGTGTTGCACAGAAATAGGGGGAATAAACCAATAGGCTGTCTCTGGACCCCATCATGAGTACCAACGAAGCTGCCGATGTCTTTCAGGCCCAGCCCTTCACTATTGCCATCAGTTGGGTGAGGCTGGCACAAGCAAAGACTAAGGCTCTGATTCTCAGGTGCCCAACTATGTGGCAGAGAATAGCCAATTATTCCTACCTGAAAGTTGGTGCCTCCTTGTAACACTACTTTGCCTATATCAGGGGGGTCTGCTAATAGCTGAAGTGAAACATTTAAAAGGAACCTTTGATTTTGTAGGAAATCATTTAAACTGCAGTACTTTATTGGCTTGAAAATATTACAGACTAAAACATCAGAAAAAGAAAACACAGGAAATCTTTCCAAAGAAACATCATCACAACAATTAGTTGAATGCTACAACCAAAGTGGAAATCTTTTTCTTCCTCCATTCAAAATGGCAAATCAAGTCATCGCCAAATTTTGCAAATCAGTTGCTTGTCTATGAGTAGATGAGTTCGTTTACCATACTTTCAGGAAGACCCACTTTCCCGACTCGTTCCTCTACCTCGGCTACCTACTCCCTTGCTTTTAGTCTGTGTTTTGTTTCCGTAACTCTACCATCTTGAAAATCACGAATTCAAGAATACAGCTCTTTACCTAGGAGCTCCTGCCCTTCAGGATTGCTTTCGCAACTTTTCATTCTGACTTAATGTGAGTATAAAACTTTAGAACTTAATATCTATTGATTTTTCTAATTCCTCTCAACCCTCTAAACCTCTCCTTTCCCATCTAATTTAAAGCTCAATACCACGGTGGGTTGAATTATATCTTCCCCAAAAGATACGGCCAAGTCCTAACTCCTGGTGCCTGTGAATGTGACCTTAATTGGAGATAAGGTCCTTGCAGATACAACAAATGTAAGGATTTCTGAATGAGATTATCCTGGACATAGGGTGGACCCTAAACCCAATGTCTGGTGTCCTTATTGAGAAAAGGAGAGAGATTTGAGATGTAGAGAGACACAGGAGTAAAGCAACAGGACGATGGAGGTGGAGATTCGAGTTATGCAGCCACAAGGAGTATCAGCAGCCCTCGGCAGGTGGGAGAGGCACCAGCAACAGATTTCCTCTCTGAGCCTCCAGGAGAAACCAGCCCTGCCACCACCTTGACTTTGGACTGCTGGCCTCTGGAACTATGAGAGAATCATTTCTGTTGTTTTAAGCTGCTGAGTGTATACTGATTTGTCATAGGAGCCTTAGGAAACTAATGCAAATACCCTTGGTCCTTCCTCCTTTTCTTTCACTCACCTGGCAAAATGCCAGTCTGGATGGATTTGATTATCTGCTTTACCCATAGCTGTATCTGGACAGCCAAATCCAAGAAAGAGAGTCACCAGCATCATGTAGAGTCAAAAATACCCAGGCTTGACTCTGTACACCACCCGTCTTCCTCTTCCTATCAGGAGATGACCACACTTGTTATCTAAAGAACTCGTCCATAACTGGATAGGAGCCCCCAAAGTATCACCCACCCACCCACCCTGCAGGCAGCCCCTCTGTGCCCCTCCTATTTTGGCGGAGTTCATTCCTCTTCTGATCCTAGCCCTTTCTTCTGTGCTTTGGGTCCCAGCTACTCCCCACTGCTCGGCACCCATACCTTCTCGCTTTTGTCTTATATATTTCCTTTTCCCCCGGATCTTTCATATTGGATTTTCGTGTGTATGTATCTTCCAGCATAAAACATGACAACACATCAGAAGGTGCACATACAATCCCTCTGCAAACACACCTCCCCCCAGTCACCCAATCTGGTTGTCTCTTTCTTACCTATTTCACCAAACTTCTCAAAAACTTTTCCCCATCTCCCCCCACTTCCCACCCATTTCTCACCCTCCACTAATCTCACATCTGTCCCAAAGAATCTACCCTGACAGCTCTTGCTAAGTCACCAGGGATCTCCAGTGGAGTGCAGCCATGAACATCCATGGACACTTTTCAGTACTTCTTCCACCTGACTTCACAGCACTGGACACGGTTAACCACAGCCTCCCTGCCCGCCACCACATCTCAGCCTTCAGGTCTTCCTCCTGCCTCTCTGGCCACTGACTCTCTAGCTCCTTTATAGGTTTAGCCCCCTCCATCTAGTTGTCAGTGGCAACATTCTCCCTTTGCCTGTAAGACAGGCAGTGTCCCCCTCTTCTTTCCATTCTACACTTATTTCCTAGTCAATCTCAAATATGGCCATCACTCTAATTATGCATATGCAAATGACCCATAGTTTACATATCAGCCCAGAGCTCTCCTTCCTGGTCCATCTATCTATCCAGCTGCCAACTCTGGATATCACAAAGTTGACTCAAACATACATGTGCCTATCTAAGATTGCAATCATATCCCTCTCCTCCTCTACACCTGCCAATCTTTCAAAGTACTCATCTCAGGAAAGGCCACTACAATATACCCTAAACCAGGCGTCCTCAAACTTTTTAAACAGGGGGCCAGTTCACTGTCCCTCAGACCGTTCGTTGGAGGGCCAGACTATAGTTTAAACAAAAAAACTGTGAACAAATTCCTATGCACACTGCACATATCTCATTTTGAAGTAAAAAACAAAACGGGAACAAATACAATCCACACCGCTTCATGTGGCCCACAGGCTGCAGTTTGAGGACGCCTGCCCTAAGCCATCACAAGGGTCTCCAACTCTAGAACTCTTTTTTAAAAGTGTTCTTACTTTTTAAAAAAAATGATCAACTTTGTTAAGGTATAATTATATAGAACAAATTGCACATGTTTAAATATACACTTGATGAACCCCATAAATGCATCAATGTACAAAGTTATGAGTTAATAAAAAATAATTTAAAAAAATATATACACTTAAGTTTAGACATAGGCATACACCTGTGATATCATCCCTGAAATCAAGATAATAAACGCACCCACCACCTTCAAAAGTTTCTTTCTACCCCTTTTGTGGGGAGGTGGGGGGTGGGAATACTCAACACGAGGTCTACCCTCTTAACACATTTTTAAGTGCACGATACAGTATTGTCAACTACAGGCACTATGTTGTACAGCAGATCTCTAGAATCTATTCATCTTACATAACTGAGCTTTTATAATCATTGAGAAACAACTCCCCATTGCCTCCTCCCCTGGGAACCACCATTCTATTCTCTGCTTCCATGAGTCTGCCTATTTTTAGATACTTCATGTAAGTGGACTCATGTAGTATTTGTCCTACTGTGACTGGCTTATTTATTTCACTTAGCATTATGTCCTCCTGGCTCACCCACATTGTCACAAATGGTAGGATTTCCTTCTGTTTTTAAAGACCAAATAATATTGTAACCAAATGCAAAAATGGATACTATTCCATTCCAAACATGATAGTGCTCCAATCTCTCCTTCCTATATGCATACATACCATTACTAAGTCCTATTATCTGCTCCACATACAATCTCCCAAGTGTATCACTTTCTACTACCAGATATTAGTGCAAGCTACTATCATGTGCATAGTGGCCTCCTAACTGGTCTGCAGTCACTCACATCCTGTGTAATTTGTTCTACATGATGCAGAACCAGTGAGGGGCCAGGTCTATTGTCACCTCTGCAGCCTCAGCCCACACCAGTTTCAGCTGCCCATTTTCTAGGTACTGGTCTTTCTGGCTTTCCTAGAATGCTCACCCCTGCTTCTTCTACCACAGGGCCTTTGCACAAGCTCTTTCTGCTGCCTGGAGTGTTCATTTTCTAAATTCCTACCCTTTCCTCAAATTTCTGCCCAAATCTCTCTTCCTTAGGAAAGTATCCCTATACCCTCAGACTAAGTCCAGCCCCTCTCTCCTTCTTCCAAGTACTTTTCCTTCACTGCCTTTGTCACAAGTGTGATCTTACTTTTATTTTTTCGATTTGACCATCTGCCTCTCCCCCATAACGTGCATGGCAAAGGGTTACTGCCGAGGTCTGGTTTTACTCAGATAAATTCCCAGAGCCAGATGACATTCTAGCACATGATAAGCACTCAGTAAAAGTGTTCTATGTTTTTCTTCTTTTTCCCCTCCAAAGCCCTAGGTATGCAGAAAATCTTAGAAGCACAAAGAGAATTTTGACACACTGTAGATTTCCAGGGCCAACCCCTGCAGCTTATGATTGTCTGTGAAGAGGAAATAAAAGCATAACTCAGTGGTGTCTTCACAGTTTATGCCTGCCAGTTCTACTTTTCTATAAATACAGTCCTCATTTTCAAGGAATTTGGATAAGATCGTGGCAGTTGACTATTTTGAGGAGGCATTGTCTGTTCTATTTCAGAGGGTATGTGATCATCTGTCTTCATTCCTGGGGCAGGTGTGGAGATGCTCTGTGGACACCCATTGCTGACTCACATACAAAGTAGATGTGTCAAGTTCATTGCCCCTGGGCAGGGTTTCGGAAGGCAGGCTGTGAGGCATGCAAGGATCACCTCCCGGAGGACCCATTATTTGAGTTCCTCTCCATTGCTATTTTCCACATACTGTCCAGTGATGCAGAGATGCTGCTGAGAGCAATTCTTTGTCTTATAGTGTTTCTACTACCTGCTGGAGCCTGGCCTCTGGATCTCAATGCTCATGGCCTTTTAAGGACAGTAGCAGCCTTCAGCTCAGAATTGGAATATTATGTGTATAAGAGTAGTGTGAGATGTGGATTTCTTTGAAAATTTCTTGTAATTGATCATTGATGATGAAATTGAGGAAGCTGTTGAGATCATAATTTTGCAATGTGGCTTTCTTACTATACAAGTTGCTATACAACTTGCAAATAATACTTCTAGATGTAGAAAGTTGTTATATAAACAAACACACATGCCCCTGTAACTTGAGTTACAATAAAACTACAGTATAGCTAATTGTGGCAAATTATAAATGTAACCTGATACAGAAATGGTAATAGAACAAGTAGCCATTGTGTTGATGTTTTTCTATATGTTCAAAAAGGCTATAACTTTAAGTATATTATGGACTTATTCTTTGTATTTAAAATCATAGACATTCTTGTACCTATGAACTGTCTCAAAAAAAAAAAAAAAAAAAAAAAGAAAGGGCATTATATACATACACTGACAGATTTTCTCATTAACCAAACTGTAATCAGCATCATCTAAACTATTATTTTCTTCTTTTTAATTGGTGTAGAATAATTATATATTTGGGGGATACATATGATATTTTGATACATGTATCTAATGTATGATGATCAAACAAGAATAATTGGGAAATCAGTCACCTCAAACATTTTTTCTTTGTGCTGGGAACACTCCAATTGTTTTCCTCTATCTATTGTTAAATATGTAGTATAAATATATTATTAGCTATATATATCATACTATTGAAAATCAGAGCTTATTCTTTCTATCTAACTGTATTTTTGTACGCATTAATCAACTTCTCTTCATTCCCCCTTAACTTTTCAAATTAGACCTGATTGGATTTCTGTGTCCCTTCTGCATTGTCCAATTTCAGCAAGAATCCTGGTAAGTCAGTTTAACTAGAATCCCATGGTAAGTCAGTTTAGCCAGAATCCCATGTCATCAATATCTGATCATCCTTCATATCTAATTGGATTCTTCATCCCCCATGTGATAACTAATCGCCCTGGTCTGCCTTCAACAACAGTCCTGTTAGGTTGGTTTAGCCAGAATTCTCTTTACTGGTAAAGTTCCTCTTGGTAATTTTCCATGCACATATCCCCACTTTCCTCCTTGGCTGTAAATCCCACCTACCCACTCTCTGTATCAGAGTTAAGCCCAATCTCTCTCCTCTCACTGCAAGTCCCCATTGCAGTGGTCCTTACATCCATCATGATGGTCTTGGATAAAGTCTGCTTATCATCTTTAACAAGTGGCATTGAGTAATTTTTTTCTGCAACAACACAGATGTACAAGACAAATACATGCATATCAGCCAAAATTGACCAACTAGTTAACATTCCCACCATCAATCCTTCTAGATATTCATTTAATATATGACTCTTATTCATGCACAGAAAAGTTTGTAAAGTATTATTCATTTAAACATGTATGTAATTTATCATGTTGAAAATCTTTATGTTGGTGAATCTTTTCTTTCTGCTAAGAACTAGCACAGAAAGTTTCTCCTTTCCAAAAGTAAGAAATAATATTTCTGAATCCAGTTAAGAAAGAATGCTATAGGGTAAAACATTGATTTCTTTTTTAAAAAACTAGAATGACAGCCCAGTAACAGCCTTCCTGCAACAGGGCACAGTGAGTCTGGGGAGATAATACTCCAGGCATCTCTGGCTGGTGAGATCTGCCTATAATCAACCCTTTGAGGATACAGGGAGTCAGCAAGGAACTTCTGGACCCCAAGAGGAGGACAAAAACAGTGGAAAACTGGCAAGTGGTTGCGTGTGTCCAATGGACCTAATCCAGCTGGCACCCATAAGTAAAAGCAGCAGTAAGACTGCAAACTAGAAAGGCCTTACCTGTGAACTGTTTTGGTGTTTTTGGACTTGGCACTCAGTTGAACTGCCTTTGGGGAGAGCTTGATCAGGAGTGCGGAGAACATTGGGCATTGTCTAGGGCCCCAGACTGAGCCGCAGAGCCAGACAGAGCTAATAGTGTTTGGTTATCGGTCGCAGGGAGCCATTGTGAGAGAACTGCCCCCGCAAGCTCTGCCCGCAGGGTCGCAGAGCAAGGATCAGGCAGTAGCTAGTAACCTAGTGACTGAGCAGCCTAAAGGTGGGGACTGAGCTGCTTTACAGCCTTAACCCTCAGGGGCAGAGTGAGACTTGTTTTGGCACACTGCAGCCCCAAGCTGTTGCCCCGAGTAGAGTGCCATGGCATCACAGCTCATAGCAACCTCAAACTCCTGAGCTTGGCGCCACTTGGACCTCTATAAGAGCTGTGCAGCGACCCCCGATCTGTGCCCACCGGGCCTCTGCATGCCCTGGCCAGAAACTGCGGGAGCCACGCAACTCTGCATCCTCCCTCCTGTACCCTCCCTGCCTCCACACCAGCTCGCTCATCTGGCCAGGGACTCTGGTAGCCGTGTGCCCTCTGCAGCCCTCCCTGCCTCTGTGCAGAGCCCTTCTCCTGGCCAGAGACTGCTGGAGCATTGGGCTCTCTGTGCCAAAGTCACTGGGCATCAGACACTCCCAGAACCGTGAGTACCACCTCTCGCCCTGTTGCTGGATCTAGTGCTGTTTCCACAACCAGAACTCCCTGGCTGGGGCAGCCTCAGAGGAACTACACAGGGCCACTCCCTACAAAGATCCAGCAACAATAGAGTGATCCCGCTAGGGTCTAATCTTGGAGAGACACCTCCCCAAATCTGAGGACGGCCAGAGGCAACGGTGAAAAACAATCATGAGGTGAAATCAACAGAAAAACTCTGGCAATAGGAATAGTCAGAGTAGATCAACTCCCACAAGGATCAATGGGGGTAGACACAGCACAAGATCCCATGCACTAACAAATAGCCGAGATGTCAGAAATTGAATTTAGAATCTGGATAGCAAATAAGATCGAATTAAAATTCTAAGCAGTAACCCAAAATATATCTCAAGAATTCAACAAATTCAAAGACCAAATGACCAAAGATTTTGACACACTGAGATTGAGACAAGAAGTTGCATTCCTTAAAGATCTGAGAAACACAGTAGAATTCCTCATTAACAGAATGGAGCAAGCAGAATAAAGGATTTCTGACATTGAAGACAAAGCTTTCGAATGCTACCAAACTCTCAAAGAGGAAGAGAAATGGAGGGCAAAACCAGATCACTCTCTCAGAGAACTCTGGGATAATTCAAAGAAAGCCAATATTCGTCTTACAGGGATCCCCAAAAGTGATGAAGTGGCTTCACAAGGCAGAGTCTCTTCTCCATAAGATTATGAAGGAGAACTTTCCAGATATGCCAAGAGATTCTGAAATTCAGATAGCTGACAGTTTCAGAACTCCAGCACAACTCAACCCAAATAAGACATCCCCCAGACACATCATAATCAACTTCACTAAAGTTAATATGAAGGAGAAAATTCTGAAAGCAGCCAGACGAAAGAAAACCATGACCTACAAGGGGAAGAATATTAGAATAACTGCAGATCTCTCTGCTGAAACCTTTCAAGCTAGAAGAGGATGGTCATCGACTATTAATCTCCTCAAACAAAGTAACTTTCAACCAAGGATCCTATATCCAGCTAAACTGAGTTTCATTTATGATGGAGAAATTAAATACTTCAATGACATTCACATGTTGAAGAAATTTGCCATAACTAAACTAGCTCTCCAGGATATTCTCAGACCTATCCTCCATAAAGACCAGCACAATCCTCCACCACAAAAGTAAACTCACCCA
>CAUYPK010037034.1:0-23846 GCA_963574355.1 Loris lydekkerianus | reverse complement strand
CACGTGGAATGTCCTCCATGTTTTTTATTCTTCTTCCTCTCTTAGAAACACCATCTGCCCCAAGACTTCCAACAAACTCTCTTCAGTCATGACTCAGCCATCTACACCTCTTACTCTAGTCATTCACTCCTCTCTCTCTCTCTTTCTTTCTTTCTTTCTTTCTTTCCTCTCTGCTTGAAATCAGGTAGGAGTCATCCCAAACCCTGCCCACCAAGTTTTTCTCTTAGCTCTGACCTTACTGGCTGTAAAATCCTTAGGCCCCAGGGGAGAGACCTTAAACTCTTGAGAGAAAAGAATGAAAGTTGTAAACACAATCTTAAGGGGATAACTAAAAACTTATTTTTGTTTCATTTTCCTGCCTCTTCTTCTTTCCCTCTCTCCCTCCCTCCTTCCCTTCCTTCCTTCCCTCCCTTCCTTCTTTCCTTCCTCTTTTTCCTTCTTTCTTCCTTTCCTCCCTTCTTCCCTCTCTTCCTTCTTTATTTCCTTTCTTCCCTTCTTCCCTTCCCATTTTCTTCCTTCCCTCCCTCCCTCTGTCCATTTCTTCCTTTCTCTCTCCTTCCCTCCCCCCTTCCCTCTCTTTCTTTTGCTTCCTTAGAAGTTTGGAGAAATTTCTTTCAATCCCCCCCTTTGTAATTTCTTTGATTAACCAGTTTGTGTAATTATCTTTATTCTATTTTTTTCTTTGCATGTCACATCCACTCACTTTAGTTGAAATGTATGTGCAACATCTATATCAGCAATTTTCTTTAATTTTTTAACCTGATTCTGCATAGAGAAAAATGTGCAAGTCAGTGGTGTTGTTTTTTATAAAGCAAATATCCACAGAACCAATACATGGGCCAAGAAGCAGAACACTGACACAATTCCAGAAATAAAATTTGTGATCATGCCCCCTCCCCCCAAACAATGTCCCCATCTATGTTCCCTCTCTTCCTTTTCCTGGCCCACTCTCCCAGTATCTGGACGCTTCACTGTTTCTTGTTGGTCCCCCTCACCCTACTGGCAATTCTTCATTTAACCATTTTCAGTTAAATTCCTTGTGTGTGTTGCATGTTTCCTGCTAGTAATCTAAATGTTACGAAACCCCTGCAGGATGCTTAATAGATGTCTTATTAGCTGTCTCAATGGAAAGCTTCTTAACATTTTATAATTAAGTATGATGTTCCCTGTGATATTATTAATAGACATGATTAATCAGATTAAGGATGTTTTTTATAATTACATGCCAGGCATTATATCTACAAATGTTTGTAGAAACAATATGTGGCCTAGATAATGCTATCTTCTTTCAAAGAAGGATATACTGTTTGCCATGGTACCAGCAATCTAGGAACACTGTTACTTAAAATGGAACTTCAGCCCCCATGAAGACCTGCCTGCTCCCTCCTCAGTCCACTCTTATGGCTAGGGTTGCCCTTTTGTGCTCCCAATGCAAGGGAAAAAGGAGTGACCAGGGCCTCCTTTAGTAGGTTATGACTAATGATTTCTATCTCCTTAGTCTCAGAAGGTGACTCCAAACACTTCTGCCTTAGCCTCCTTCTCTGAAATTGGCAAACGTTACCAAAGAAAAGGAGCTCACAAACTTGGCCCACTTTCCTGCACGTCTGTATGCCCACTCTAGGGAGTTCTGACAGTTCTTTACCATCTCCTTAGCTTTGTGATGTCTAATATCTTCAGTTATTCTGAGTGGGAGGGTCGGTTTGCATGGCCTCTTCTGCTAGGAGGCTGCTGTCTCAATGAACTTGCTCTTTGTTTTATGAGTTACTTCCAGAGTGTCTCAGTCCCTTTATCAGTATTCTTAGGAATATATGAACTACTAAGCATACACTCTTACTGAGAGTTACATTAAAAAATTTTATTCACATTGAAAAAAAACTTAGTTATTGGACATAAGTTCTATAGGCTGCATCTAGAAACTCCTGGAAACCTGAGACTTTAAGCCCTGCTCATCTCACCTTGAAATGATTGATTATGTAAGACCTCTTGAATTAGTATGTGCCACCTGCTCCTGCTTCCAGACTGCCCCTTCTCCTAAATTTCCTAAGGTCCCTTTATATGCAGACTGTTTGTTTCCTTCAAAAGCCAAGCTGAGTTTACTTTCAAGGGGGCATATTGCATAACTACTGCAGAGCTAAACTTTACAGTGCATGGGTGATAAATAGCAGCATAGGAACATTTACTGATAAATGTTCACTAAACTTCTCACTCCCCTTTCTCCTATCACTGGCTCTAATCCCTTATTGATTTATAGGACTGGGAGGTTTTTTGTTTTTCCCCCAAGAATTCACAGGTAATTCAGTAGCCCCTGCTTGCTTACCCTGGTTTTAACTGAGTAACTGACATTCTATTTTATTTTTCCAGGAGAAAGGGCAACTATTTCTTTAACAGGTCTTTGTCACTATGTTTCTTTTTCCTCTATAACTCTTGCTTTAGCTAAGAAAGACTTATTTCTGGTTCCCAGGGATCTTCTTCTCTTTATTTCTTGGCCAATTCTCTGAGTCCCTTGCTTCAAAAATTTCTCTGACTCCCACCTTTTTACAAACTCAGGTAGAAAAAAATGTAAAACAAAATACATGCATCCTCCTTTATTTTCTTTCTTGTGTTTTTAGCAGCCAGTGTTAAAGCTTAGAGTAGAGGCTGAGCCATGCAGCACTTGAGTATCACTTCATCTGGGAAATTCTCTTGCTGTTTTGAGCTTCAAATATGACCTATTTGCAAATTATTAATGTTTATGTCTCCAGCTTAGATCTCTCCTCTGAACTCCAAGTCTGTAAGTTCAACCACTCTTTGATATTCTTCAGGTGTTTTAAAGGTCCTGTGCCTCCCTAGATTTGAAGCAAATATAATCATCTTTCTTCAAACTTGGTTCTTTCCAAGTCATTTAAGTAATTATCATTGCTATCCATCTCCTTTAAAAAATTTATTTAAAGTTTTATAAAATCAACTGACCATATTTTTTAGAGCAGTTTTGGGAATACAGAAAAATTTAAGAGAAAGTACAGAGTGTCTATATATTCCCTCATGTTTTTTAATGCTGTTGCACATTTGTTACCATTTTGCAACCAATATTGATGTATTATTATGAAATTAAGTTCAAGGTTAACAATAGGATTTACTCTTTGCATTGTATGGTTCTATGGGTTTTGCCAAATGTATAATGGCATGTATCCACCATTAAATTATACAGAATAGTTTTACTACCCTGAAATCCCTTGTGGTTCACCTGTTCATTTTCTTATCTCCCCCTTGAAATCTGGCAACCAGTGTTTCTGGGTATGTTTGTTTAATTTGCTCTTTCTGCAGTTTTGCCTTTTCTAGAATATCATGTCATTTAAAAGTGTGCAGTCTTTTTTAGGTTGGCTCTTTTCACTTAGCAAAATGCATTTAGGTTTCCTCCTTATCTTTTTTTTTTTGTGGTTTGATACATCAATTCTTTTTACTGTTAAATACGATGTCATAGTATGACTATCCCACAGTTTATATATTCATCTTCTGAAAGACATCTTAGCTGTTTCCAAATTTTGGCCATTATGAATAAAAGCTGGTGAAGGCATCAGTGTGCAGGTTCTGTGTAAACCTATTTTTTGGTTCATTTGGATCCACACCTAGGAATAGGATTCTGGATCATATCTTGAGACTGTTTAGCTTTGTAAGAAACTACCAAACTGTATTCTAAAGTGGTTGCACCATTTTGCTCCCCCACCAGTAACAAAAGAGAGTTCCTATTGGTCCAGCATAGCCAGCATTAGATGCTTCAGAGTTTTGGATTTTAGCCATTTTACACACATTTAGGTAAGTAGTGTTAGCTCATATTGACACCCATCTACTATTATAAAGCAGAATGTCTAGCCTTATTGGACACCTCTCTCCCCTTCAGCTACTATTGCCAGTCTCCTGAAGATGTCCCATCTCTACATTTGTCCATTTCATCCACTTTCCATTTTCATAGCTGCTGCCCTTACCCAAACTATTATCAACTCTGGCTTACCTCAAAACTTTCATGCACCCTAAATAATGAAACCAAAGCAGTATTTTGAAAAAGTAAGCCTGCTCATGTAACCTCATCCCTGACCCTTGCTGGAACCTTCCCAATAGATTTGCAGTGTTTTAAGATACAAACACTTTTTATGTCATACTTTCAAAGTTCCATATGGCTGTCTCCTAATAATTTCTTCACTGTCTTTCAGAGACTTCACTAACCCCACTGGTCCTCTTGAGAGCCTCAAAAGTTGTATCTTCTGACATTTTGTCTTTTCTGCTGGTTATGAACTTCCTCCTCACCATGCCTTGCTCTACTCGGCTCTTGTATCTAGTTTATTCCTACTCACCCTTTCACTGTAGATGCAAATGTTACATGCTTGGGAAGGCTCCTGTGAATTTTCCACTGTTAAGGTTTCCGATCATTCTTGAATGATATCATATATCTTATGTAAAAATTGTAATGTTACATATGTTTTCTGATTATTTGGTGCCTCTCATACTAGAAAAATTCTGTGTTCATTTATTTTTTAATTATTGATTTAAAATCAATGAATTCTTAGTAACTAATATGCTGTCTCGTACCAAGTGGATGTATCATAGAAACGATGTTGAATAAATGCTTTGTCCTAGTTGATAGTGATATTTATTAATCAGAAATGTTGATTTTGAGTTATATAGCCAGAGAAATAGACCTAGATATAAGGAAAAGGAGAAAAAGAGGGAATTAATTTTAGATGCATGGTTTTTTCCTTTTGTTTTTACATGTAAGAGACAGAGAGGTCACAGTTACATAGGGGAAGCTCCAGATATCTTAAAAATAATAACAGAAGTTCTTTTAAAAAATTAAATATACCTTCAATTTTAAAAATCAAACTGCTGATTCTTTCCCTCTATAAATCCAGTATGTTTCAAATTTTTTTCTATTTGGATGAAATACAAAATCTGTTCTTTTTATTGGCCCCATCTGCAGATACATTAATTCTTTCTTAATTGTGATGTCCCTCTACTTGTATTATCCCTAAGTTTAAAGAACACAAGCGTCTGCATGTCAGTGGCCCAACAGGTTACAAGAATATAATAGAAAACAGCCCGTGGTCCTCTTTCCAATCCACTCCCAGATGTCTCTTACACACACTAGGTTACTTTCATGTGCTGAGATTTGGGGTAGATCTCTGACCACAGTATGTCTTAAGAGTATTTCTTACTCTTTTTTTTTTTAATCTATTAATTAATTTATTTAAATTCACAGATATTACCCTAGATAAAAGACCTGCAATTCCTCTGAGATCAGTGAAGTAGCTAACACAGGGCTCTGCACCTTTAAGAAACATGTGAATTATGAATTAGTGCATTGGGAAAGAATTGTGCTTTGGGATTTTTTTTTTTTTTTCTTTTAGCAATCATTATATAAAGTCTTCGAATGCTTTGCATCCTTATTCTTTAATATAGATGGAGTCACTGTGGAGTCTTCTGGTATGGCTGGCTCAATGTAAATTTGCATATTCATGCTCAAAACTTAATTCCCTACTGGCAACAGGGGCACATAAACTAGATTGCAGGAAACAATTGACAAAGACTTTGGGAAGACTTCTTGTTTACTTCAGAGGAAGTTGGAATTCATGTAGACACCCATATATCCATTCATTTCAAAACATCTAACATTTTTTTGGGGGGGATCAGATATGTGCAAAGCATGGAACTATCATTATGGACATTAACATGTGCCTCATGTAGCTTCTATGTTATGAAGGACCAACATGTGCAGTATGAGACAGAGAACTGAACTAGGAGTATGTCCGGGGTCAGGTACCTGATATCCCATAATTCTCCCCCATTTTACTTATTGGATCTTATTTGCTATTTTTCACTTGTCTGGTGATTTTTCAGTTTTGCTGAGAAGAGATGCATGAAGGGTGCTGTGGGACTTTGGGAAGAGCTGTCAAGAGGCAACACAGCAGACAGGGCTCCAGTCTTTCCCTCTCTCTCCCTCTTCACTGCAGTAGCTCCAGTTCTTTTGCTTCACATATTGCGCCCCTGCATCTGACTTGGCCAGGAGTTAGTGAATAATACATTCTTACGATTTTAGAGTGAACCATTTCTTCTGATCAGGTGGCTCATCCTTCAGTAACACATGTTAAATTTGTTTGCTTGCATTTTCTCATGATTTCTTATTCATTCTTCATTCTAGGAAACGACTTTCCATTTTTTCTATCTGTCCACCTATCTGTCCATGGCCTCCAAGGCTGAGTTCTATGGAAACTTTCTTAATAAGTCTCTCCTGGGTCTACATCTTGTTTTCTCTTAATCACCAAAAAGTTCTGTATAACTCTAGGATCATGTTGGGTCCCTAGTAGATATTTGTTGGCTGAACAGACATGTAAAAAGACAAAATATGAAAGAAACAGAGATATTATCTAGAGGACATTCACTGTGAGTTCAGCTGCAAGAAGTATACAGATTTTTAGTTTTTAATCTGACTTTTGGAGATTTATACAATTCCACTTTTTACTTAAAATAACAAAAGGAATGAGGGAGGGAGTATGAGAAAAGCTAGTTTTCTCAATGGAAGGTGATTCAAATCTCTAAGCACTGCATGGAGGATTCTCAAGTGTTTAGTCTTTAATTGCCACCCTTGCCAGTCTGGCAAGTACATTAGAGCTATTCTTAGAATCTTATGCTTTCTAAGGAAAGAGTGCCTTTTGTTGTGATCCAGTTTCTTCTAGTTTAGCAGCTGAGTAAATCTCATTGTACATCTGCCTCCTTGGAGGGAGTGCTCTTCAGAATATGAAGTTGAAAGGAACATGGATTCTGCTTCTAGGAGCTCACAATTTAGTGGAACAACTGCCACAAAGAGAAAAAACACTGCAGCTGGTTGTGAGAACTAGAATTGAGGTAGCAAATGCAATAGAAAAGAAAGAAAGAGATAAGTTTTGTCTGAAGGTGACCCCTTCCAGGCCTGATAAAGGAAGCATCATCTAAAAACTGTGCAGAAATTCTGTAGGGGAAGTGAAGTCAGAGTACTGAACTCAGGGGACATCCCAGGAGAGGTGAAGAGTTAGGAAATTGCATGAAATGTTTGTGATGCAGTGGTATGCTTTTGTGACAGTGGTAGTATAATGACAGGTAACAGGAAAAATATGTTGTAGTCAATTCATAAAGCATATCCAATTTTATGTGCAGTTGGGGACCCCTGAATGTTTTGAGAAGGGGTACAGTATGAAATAATCAGGCTTGGGTTTAGGGATAATTGTGGTGACAGAATCTGATAGGAGAGAGAACTTAGAAAATTGTTAGAATGTGACTAATGAACTTTATTGATGGCTGGACTTCAGACAATGGCAAACAAAGGCACCAAATTGAAGAGCTGAGAGTAAGAGATATGTCAAGTACCAATTGATAGAATTTCATGCCTGGATGGAAAAAAGAAAGAAAATTCTTCAACAGAAAGGTAAAGTACTTGAGGTTGTTGCCAAAGTTTTGAGTCTGAAATATTGGAGAGTGGGAGTGGGGGTTGATTCTGTTTACTGAGATACAGAATACAGAGCAGATAAAGTTTGGGGGCAGAAAGGAAGAACTAGTAGGGCAATATAGAGTCCTTTAGTGGGGTATATATTAATTTTCAAATGCCTTTAGGTTATTTCTGGAGTGATCCCTGTGGGTGATTAAAGGTACATGGTCTGAGGCAGGAAGGAAGGGGATATTTGAGAATCATTACTAGAGAGTGGTAATTAATTCATAGAAAGTGGAAGGCAAAGAGAGAGCCTGGAATCCTGAAGGATACCAACAAAAAGTCTGGTTGAAGAATGGATGTTGGGGAAACCCAATTATGAAACTAGGAGCATTTGTTATCAAGACAGCCAAGAGACAGAGTTATGAATGGCAGACAGAATGAGTAGACAAATGATATGAAGAAGTCTTGAACTTGCTAATTAGGTGGATATTAATAATCTAGGAAAGCAATTTCTCTCAAGAAATGAGGGTGGGATTCTGATTACATGAGGTTGAGGAGTTAATAAAAGGGGAGAGATGGGACAGGTGCTAGAGGAGGGAGTAGGATGGGGGCTGGTTCTTGGAATATGCTCTGATTTTGTTTGTAGATGAGGGAGAAGGAATGAAAGAGTCATTACAGGGAATAAACTACACATAAAATTAGCTCTAATCATGCTGGAGAAATATATAGATATAAGCAAATAAAACTAGTAGAACTCTGCAAGAAAACAGACCCAAAGGATAAGAAGGATAGAATGTAGATAGGTCAATTTAACATCAATGGGTATCACAAAATTCTGCTAGAAAAGAATATCCGGCTTTTATGTAGTTTTGATCACAGCAGTTTTGATCACATATGGTGTGCATACATTTGGAGGGAGACCAACTAGCAACAGGGTTATCTCCAAGGAAAGACTGAGAAGGGGCTAAACAAGGAGGCCTGGGCACCAGCCACTCCCTATATTACAATGACAAGATAATGGCAGGAAGTATGGGTCTGATCTGGTTCCAATGTAGAAAGAAACCTGGGAGGAAGTCCTGGTCAGGTGCCCAGAGAGAATACAGAGAGAGAACAAAGGAAAGAGGGGTGTGGAGGTTTGCAAGAACACATAAATACAAGCTTGTATTCTGAAATTATCTAGGTCCTGCAGGCTTGTTAACTCACTTTCTGATTTTGGTCAAGAGACTGAGATGATAAAGTTCTGCAGGTGGAAGAATGGGCTCAATTGTGGTCAGAAAGTGGGGCAGGAAGCAAGGATAGAAGGACTGAATCCCACCGTTCAAACAACATTAGAAATATTGTACTGTGTTCTTCAGCTGGGTTAAGGTCCTTGAATGTCTCAGTGACTCCTACTCTTGAGAGGAAATGAATGCAGTAAAATGGAGAAAGAAATTCAAACCTTCAAAATAGTTGCCCAATACACATAGAATGTGGGCTGCATAGGTAGTCTTAAAATTTCCTAATGGCCACATTCAGAAACAAGTTAAACAGATTTGATAATATATTTATTTAACTTAATATATCTAAAACATCATTTCAACTTGCAATTAATATAAAATTATTAATATGTGTGCAATATTTTACATTCTTTTTTCTTACTATTTTTTCCCCAAATTTTGTGTTATTTCATTATTTTACACAGCACATCTCAATTTGAATGCTAAATTTTTTTATCAGAAATATTTGACCTGCAGTTGGATTTTATAGAATTTACAGTCAAAAAAAGCAGATTCATCTATGATTGTTCCAAGCATAATAAAAATTTTTCTATAATTGAACTATCAGTTTTTAATTTCAAATTTATATTATTAAAATTAAATAAAAATCAGTGGCCACAAGTGGCCAATGGTTGCTATACTGAACAGCGTAAACCCAGAATATTGGGTAATTGTTAATATCATTAAGCAGTTGACCATTATTAGGATTCATGTATTATTTTATTGAGCTTGACAGGTGAGAATTGGACTCTATCCTTTTGAAAACAAACCCATGTAGGCATGAGGGTGTGAACGTTTGGTTCTCAGTGTTTGAGAACGTGCTAGGAATTATGTACGCACCATATGCCATAGCCTTCCAGGAAGAATGTTCCTGTGTTTTCTCTTGTATTCAGATAACTTAGGAAGTTGACGTCTCTTCTAAAAGCATAGCTTGTCTTAATGGTTCAAATGCAAATGATGATAGCCATAGTATCAAATTATTTACTCTATTTTCTAAGTCCTTTTGCTGGAGTGTGGGCCATTGATAAGAGGCTTCTTAGAATTATCTTTCCTTTTAATTATTTTAAAAAAACATTTGGCCCTAGTAGTAAGCTTGGATAAAAGAAACTGGTAGAAGGACGAGAAAACCACACTTCTGTTAGTCTGATTTATACTCTGTCTCATCTCACCTGTGTATAGCTCATACTCCATTTGCACATCAAGTTGATTGAACTCCATGGGGATATTTAGATGAAAGAAAGTCTGTAAATGCCAGGTATTTATTATCTTCATTATGGTCACATAATGTGGTAAAAACAGAAATGTTACAATTGATTAAATGGAGCTTTGTCATTTGGAGCAAGTTTTTCAAGTTATTATTGTAAACTTATTTCTTGAATTTTCATGGTTATTTCATGTGTGTTGTTTCATTTGTGAAACATTTTCATGTAGATCACACACAGGAAATCTGCTTTCTTTTAGAGGTATAATTACAGCATTCTACATCTACAGTTACGAAGAACAATTAGATAGATTGTCTGTTATCGGTTACCAATAAAGCAAGAATGATTGTGTGATTTGGCCCTATTTAGGACAAAAAAAGTGAGGCCAAGAGATACCAGTTAAGATTATACAATTAGTAAATGGCTCTGTGAAATGTTTATCCCATTTTTATCATGAAGTCACAGTTTTTAAGTTCTGTATTCATATTCTAGAAAAGCAGTGTAAAAATGTGGCTGAAATCACGGGCTCCGCATTGTAATGACTCTGGCTCCCCTCCCACTCTGCTACTTATCAACTGTGTGATCTTGGCTAAGATAATTTAAAAGCCTTGGTTTCCTCTCTTGTGAAATGGGAAATAAATAATAATTAAATGAAATTGATATAGCATTGGACTGAAAGTATTTGATCAATCTTGCTTTCTAAGTTGAAGAATACTGATATTTACAAATATGGCACATTAAATGAAAATTGGAGTCATTAATGTTAAGTATAAGCACCACAGTAGCCTAAATGGCTGCACCATCTGAACACTTATTACTGCTACAACCACATCCCAAGCCTGCTCACCTGCTACCTCCCAACTTTACTGGATTCTTTTCAAAGCCTTGAAACTGCTCAACTCTTCTCTCCCACAGAGTCTTTGAATAGACTGTTCCTCTACCCAGAAGGATGTTTAATAGGCACTTTGCCAGGCCCATCTTTTTTTCTTTCAGGTCTCAGAGATTACCACTCAATTACTCAAATATTACCACTCAGAGAACCCCTCTGTGACTACTCCATATATGGACGACTTCCCTTATGGCTCCGTTATCCCCTGTTACTAATCTCTGTTTTTCTTTTTTTTAGTAGCCAATATCATAGTTTGTTATTGAATTTTAGTACTGAGAGAATTCACTTGTCTGTGTAAGGTTTATCCAACAATATTCTGAGGACTATATCCCACATGGATTTCATTTTGACTATGTGTGCATACAATTTTGAACTATGTAACAATAATAATATGGATATTTTCCTCCCATTAGAAGTGTATCAATACCATAACTATTTAATGTTTGTACATAAATTGTTATGTCTCATAGATCAATTGATTATTTAACAACTTTTGTTTTATTGTGTACCTTCTTTTCATTTTTAAAAATTATTTTTGCCAGGCACCTGTAATCCTACCATTCAGGGAGGCTGAGGCAGGTGGATTACTTGATCTCAGGAGTTCAAGACCTGTCTGAGTAAGAGCAAGACTCCATCTCTACTAAAAATAGAAAAATTAGTTAAGCGTTGTGTAGGGCACCTGTAGTCTAGCTTCTTAGGAGGCTGAGGCAAGGGGATCGCTTGAGCCCAGGAGTTTGAGATTGCCTTGACCTATGACTCCATGGCATGCTAGCCTGGGGCAACATAGACTCTGTCTTAAAGAAAATGAAAATATTAAAAAAAAAAACATTATTAAAAAATATTACTATGAGGTTGGAGACCAGCCTGAGCCAGAGTGAGACCCTGTCTCTACCAAAAAAAAGCAAAAAAAAAAAAAAAAAAAAAAAAAAAAATAGCCGGGTGCTGTGGTGGGCAACTGTAGTCCCAGCTACTTGGGAGGCTGAGGCAAGAGAATTGCTTAAGCCCAAGAGTTGGAGGTTTCTGTGAACTATGATGCCACAGCACTCTATGGAGGGTGACAAAGTGAGACTCTGTTTTAATGAAAATAAATAAATTAATAGACAATTAAAAAAAATTGCTATGAATATGTTTGTACATAAATATTTATACCTTTATTTGTTTAGGATACATTACAGGAAGTAGAATTACAGCTTTAAGGAAATATACATTTTTAAAAAAAGGTTTACTACATATTGATAAATTTCTTTCTGAAGATATTACAACCATTTAAATTCCTGTGAGCAGCACTTCAAAATACTTGTCTTATATACAATGAGCAGCACTGAATATTATTCTTCATACATAATGAAGTTTTATAGGCAACAAACAGCATTTCCTTATTGTAAGTTGCTTTTATTTTCTTACCCCTGAGTAATCATATTTTCATGTGTTTGTTAGACATTTGTATTTTTTCTTCTAGTTACGGGCTTTTTATACATTTCTTATTTTGTTTTATGTTTTTCTTAATAAGTAGAGACAATTTTATATTAAAAATGTGTAATAGTTGTCTACAACACTACTGAAAATATTTTTTGAATTTATTTTCGTGTACCCAAGTTGACTGAACTTTTCTTTTATGATGTTTTTCCCAGTGCTTTTATGTTCTGAAGGTCCTTACATATGACAAGATTAGTTAAATATCCACCTACATTTTCTCAAACTTCTTTTTTTATTCACTTATTATTGAACATTTTAGGACTTCTAAAATATGTCCCAGCATATGGTGTCTCATGATATATTCTAGTTTACCTTTTCGTTTTTTAAAAAGAAAGTAACTCAATATTTTCTGAATAACTCTTTTCTCCTTTTTGATTTATGATGCTTTTAAAAAAAAATCAAATCACACATTTTGTACTCATATATCCAAGAAGGCTGTCTGGAAACTTACACTTTTGCCTTTTTTATTTAATTATTATAGATTTAAATTTTATTTTAACATCTAGTAAGACAGTTTCTTACTCCTTACTATCCTTTAAACTTTTTTGCCACTTCTTATTATTTATTCTTCCTTGGAGATAAATAACCATTTTTTAACTCTGGTAGACTGAATAATAGCCCTCAAAAATATCTGGGTCTTAATCTCTGGAATCAGTAAATGCTACATAATATGGGGAAAGGGTCTTTGCAGGTGTGATTAAATTAAGGACTTTCAGATTGGAGAGATTATCCTGGCTAATTCTGCTGGGACCTAGAGTTAATCACTGGAGTCCTCACAAGAGGGAGGGATATTTGACCACAGACCTTGTGGAGATGTAGCAGAGAAAGATTTGGAGATGCTGTGTTGCTGGTTCTGTTGGTGGGACAGGGGTCCTGAGCCAAAGAATGCAGGGAATGCAGTTCTAGAAGATGAAAAAGGTGAGGGAATAATTCATTTTTGCAGCCTCCCCAGGGAGCACAGCCCTGCCAACACCTTGATTTTAGCACAATAAAACTACTTTGGACTTCCATCTTTGGAACTCTATGTAGGGGTCCTCAAACTACAGCCCGTGGGCCACATGCAGTGGTGTGATTGTATTTGTTCTTGTTTTGTTTTTTTTTTTACTTCAAAATAAGATATGTGCAGTGTGCATAGGAATTGATTCATAGTTGTTTTTTTTTTAACTGTAGTCTGGCCCTTCAACGGTCTGAAAGGACAGTGAACTGGCCCCCTGTTTAAAAAGTTTGAGGACCCCTTAAGCCATCAAATGTGCAGTAATTTGGTACAATAGTCATAGCCAACCAATACATTGATTTAATTTAAAATGGTCATGAGATATTTGGTTTTGAATTTCGATTAATGTCGTCCATTCATACACGAAGAATTGACATATGTAAATATTCCATTATGCCTTTCAAGAGAGCATATGTCTTCTTTTTGAGTAAAATTTTGCAGTCTTTCTGAGAAATTGCTTGCAATAATATTTTCAGTGAAAGAGATTTTTGTTTTTTAGAAATTCATCAGCATATTTTTTATAAAGTGATTTTCTTGTGGGTAAATATAGAGGAAAAATGAGTGTCATTAAGATTGGCAGGAGATGGGCATTTAACAGGTAAACTTCTATAATATAAAAGAGGCAACAATCTGGTTCCTTAAAAGAGGTTAGTGTAAATAAATAAGCTTATGATTTCCCAAAAATTATCTTATTCTTTTGAAATTTTCTTCTGTGAGTTGATTTTATTTGCTATGTGACTACAGGTGATGAACAAATGGAAATATAAATCTGTGTTACCTTCCTGTAATACTATAGTTTATATAATACTCAACAAGAGTGTACCCAAAGCACTTCTTAAAGACTGAAATTATGTTTTTCATGAAGGAATCATAGCTCTGAGGTTTCTAGGCATTTTATACATACTCATCCTTTATGGTAAGTATCTGGTATTTTATTGTCTTTATTTTCATAAGTAACTTTCAGTGCAGACCTTGAACATTTTCAGAAGTATGTAAGAGGAAATTCTGATGTGTTGGAGTGGAGTTAATTACCAATCAGAATTTCTTCTTGTACATTTCTGAAACACATATTTTTAATATGAATTAATGAGACATTTTGGATAGATAACTCTTCTGGTACAGGTTAAGTGTCCCTTATCCAAAATACTTGGGACCAAAAGTGTTTGGGATGTGGGGATTTTCTAGATTTTAGAATATTTGCATTGGTATAATGAGCTGTCTTGGAGATTGGCACCAAGTTTCAACATGACATCTATTTGTGTTTCATATACAACTTACACACATAGCCTCAACATAATTTTATATAATATTTTTAATACTGTTGTGCATGAGATGAAGTTTTGGCTGAATTTTGACTGTGATCCAGTGTATGAGGTGTGGAAGTTTCCACTTGTGGTATCATGATGGCACACAAAAACTTTCAAATTTTGGATTTTTGGATTAGTAATGCTCAATCTGTAAGTGGTTCTAGTAGGTATACAGAATCCTATGTACAATTTTAAAAAATGTGGATGCTTTAGTTCTCCACAAAATGCCCCAAGAAGGAGTCATACATTGCACTCACGTTCTTACAAAGCTCCAGACATGATTTAGATGTGTAAAAGTTTCCTCCCCTTGGGTGATTCTAGCACAAACCTTCCAGGATTTGGGAACTTTTCCAAAGGTCTGTCATTATGTGAATGTGCCCCCTTCTCTGAGCTAGCAAGAGAATCTAATGCCATTCCCCCCACTTCAGTGTTTCTAGAGTTTTCTTCTATATAGTAAATCGTAATAAAGGTTGGAAAGGGCAACTGGAAATATTTAATCGTTTTGACTTGATTATTTAGGGGAAAATTTTATGATGGTGTAGCATTTTTGAATTGAAGATTAAGAAATTCTCTAATATATATCTTTCAAATGTCAAGAGTATATTGTTTTTATTTTATAGCAATATTGTGAATATAAGTTTGAAGGGAAAATAGAAAATATTCATCAAAAATAGTAATTTTGAGAAAAGAAAGCACATCATCTTTTCTTCCTGCTTTTCTAATGCTAAATATCTTTTAAGAAACTTTTCAAAACTTGACTTCTTAAAGACTACTAACATACTCAATTTTTATGGTAAGCACTCCCAAATAAAATAATTTGCAATTATTTGAGCGCCAATGTTATGGTTTCTATTGTTCTTCAATTATTTCATTGTTAAATTTTCCAAAAAAATTTATAAGGTTCTTTAGAGCCGAGGGCTTTATTACCCTTTACAGTGTTGAGAGTATTGTCCAGTACAACTCAAGTCCATGAAACTTGCATATTAAATTGAATGAAGTTTCTCAACAAAAAAAAACCACATTTTTTTTTTTTCTAATTTTAACTGACAAAAATTAAAAAAGATTCAAATGACAAAATTGTCACTTGGCTATCTTTTATTCTTTATAGTTGAAGAATTCAGGAAGACTGAAAAGAATGATCACATTTTCCACACCATTAGTCCTCACATACATGATCTGGGTGTATGGGTGGTTTGAATGTTTGTGTTTTTTATATAAGCATGCTTTTCAATGCAATGCCACCATATTCGTTGTAAAAAGCAAACTAAACTTTTCAACTTTACAAGTGTGCATCTTGTGTGTATATCCTTATATCTGTGTTTTGTTTATATGTGTGTGGAGAGGTGGCGGGGGGGGGGAGCCTTTCGTTACTAAGATCATCAAAGCAATAATTAGGTGGGAAATATTCAACAGGTATGTGAGTCAGATAATTTAAGTCCATGTATAAAGGACTTTGCTTAACACAATAGTAAGGCATCACTTGTGTGGATAATTTCTTGGCAACACTGCCTGAATTGAACATTTATCACAAATGCAGCATTTGTTAAAGAAAGGGTATCATAATACTCTCTTCCATATTCTTCTAGAAAGTGGAATTAAATGTCTTTATAGAATACAGCATTTCTCTCATTAAATTTCAGAGAAAGCCTCAGTAAAAATAAGCATTCACCACAAGCTCCCATCTCCTTATCTTTCTTTCCAGCTGCTCTGATTCTCTTAAAAATCAACTTCTTTTGGTGGTTGCTGTTAATAGGTAATAAGACCAGTGATTTAAATCACTGATTACTCTCTTCTGGCTTCCAAACCATCTTGCATGCTTCTAGTTAGAATAATGATGGCAGTGATAGGTCGGTGTGAAAGGATGGTAATTTTGTACATAAATGCCCATTGAGCTTCTGAGATTTACATTTAGCTCATGCAATAATACAAAAAGCTAATAAAAGAAATATTTATGAATATCTGAAATATAGATGTGCCCTTTAGAAAGATGGGAGGACTACACTGTATTTGTTGGGATTCATTATGCTACAACAAAGTATTCATTTCCAGTACTGGTAATTGGTAAACTTAGATAATGCTAGTGTTCTCGTATTCAATTTTCAAAATATTATATTTTGATCAGGTCTACCATCTGTGACTTTAGAGGAAATTCACTAGATTTATAAGACGCATTTTACAAATAATTGGAAGTCCCTCCTTCACCTCCATCTCTCTTCCCACAGCTGCACAGATGCATACAGATATGCTTATATTTATTACTTCTCTCTAAGAATCTCAGTGACCTGGTGACTTGCTCTGACATGTCTGGTAAAAACTCTGACATAGACGAAGATGTATACCATTTAATTAGGAGTAGCTAGGTTCTCAAATTCGTTAGCAAACCATTATTTAGCATAAAGTCACTTTGGAATCAATTAAATATGAACCTTTGTCACTTCAGTATTCATAGAAAAGCACTTAGGTGATTAAAGACCCATGGCCTCTAAATATTTGACTACTTACCAGCACCAGACATTTACAAAGGCTTATTAGATGTTTTATACTTCCAGAGATGGAAGCATGAAAAAGTAAAACAAAATTAGAGGAAACATAATTGCCGTAAATGAATGTTCCCTCTGCATCATCATAGCTTATGCTATTCAGAGGTTCTCTCTCTCTCTTGGTCTCCATGTCTTCTACCACTAACCTTGAGTGCTTCTCAAGTTCTCTGTTGTTATTGTGGTATTTTTCATGACCAAGCAAAATAAAAATAAATGAGTACACATATAAATTGTCATCACCCAAGTGGGACTGTATTCAAACATGCATTTTTCATTTAGTGAATAAAACACATCTTAGCAAGTTTGTTATTTCAGGAATTGCTTTTAATTTAAACAAAATTTTAAAACAGAGGAAGGGGGTCAGGATGGCAGAATAGATGTAATCTGCACAAGCTTCTTTCTGGGAAAGGATGGAAAATTGCAAGTAGATGCCCATCTACAGATGGAGTCTCTTGGGAAAAGCAATGTCAGAGAACCGAAAGGAGACATGCAGAGTGAAGAAGACAGGGATGATGAATTCCACGTGCCATGAAGGGACATGAGGAGACCCTTATACATTGGGAAGAGTAAAGGAGAGAGACCCAGGGCCTCCATGCTGTCAGGAAACTGCTTGGAGACTGTGTAGTGAAGTCACATCAAACAGCAGGCTCACCAATATCATGCTGGTCTTTGTTCCTGGGTTGCAGCAGTGGCTGCCACTCTAACCTCTGAGGTCTGGAATGCTCAGTCTACACAGGGACTGATTTCACTGTAGCTGCCCTCATATTGCTTCTTGCCAGACCAGGGAGGGAGCAAGGAGAGTAGACAAACTCTCATACCTGTGACTGGGAGCTAGATGCCCTCTCACACAAGGAAACTGGAACAGAGCTCAAGGCATCCCATGGTAGGAGCCTTGGCAGGATCTGTGTGGGGAGAGAGATCCAACCATTCTGCAGCCCAGCCCACATGGCTCCACATCCTGCTAAGGGAAGCAAGCTTCCTGCCTCTAGAAAGTATACCATACCTTTGAGAAAGAAGGAATCCTTCTTAACTCATTCTATGAAGCCAGTATCCCCCTCAAACCAAAGCCAGGAAATATTACAGCAAACAAATAAATAAATGAAAAAACTACAGACCAATATCCCTTATGAATATAGGTGCAAAAATCATCAACAAAATTACTAGCAGGAAGATGGCCGACTGGTAGCAACCTTTAGCAGAGGCTCCTGAACACAGGAAGAAAAATTGGATGGAATTGGACTCTGTGAAGCCAAAGATGGAGAGCTGAGCCAAGAAGGAAGTTTGGCAAGCTGTAACTCCAAGGAAGAACATTCAAGAAAAAGTTACAAATACAAAGCATATCCACAAGGATGGATGACCTCTCCCCCAAGTAGGAGGCCTGCCACAGGCTATCTGTTGAACAAGCAGCTTAACAAAAGACCTTTCATTTTGCCTTGCTGGAGAGAACCACAAAACTCTAGGTCTCTTTTTCCAGGGAGGTCCCACTTATGAACCTAGACACTACCCTGCCAGGCATAAAATCGAACAGATATTTCCCCCCCCCAATTCCAAACTCCCAGTCCACCCTTTCCCCCTCCATGGTGGTCTGAAGTTCTGCCCCCTGCAGAGCACAAAGTGTTTGGTCTTGTCCTGAGAGATCTGGGCATAGTGTGGACTGCCAACCATCAGGACAGAATCTGTGACTAATGGGGGAAGAAAGAGGGTGTGGGAAGAAAGGAACACTGAGCAGGAAGAGGAGCAATCTTTTGGTTATGACTACGCCTGGCCAGTGGTGGTGTTGACCCTTGATTTGGGGTATGTCTGGCAGGATGGGGTGCAGAACCCTGGGGTCTGATGGCATCCACAGTGGGAGAATGCTTGCCCCTTGTGGACTGAGTTCAGTGAATAGGTTTGGACCCCAGCCTCTGCTGGGCCTGTGAGCAGAGGCTTGCTAGGCGTGGACTGAGACCTGAGAGCAAGGGCGTGGTCCCCTGATTGCAACAGAACCCTTGAGCAGTGCCTTACTGGGTGTGAACCAAGACCTGAGGGCTAGGGCATGGTCCCCAGTCTCCAGCAGGGCTGGTGAGCAGAAGCTTACCAGGTGAGGACTGAGACCTGTGGGTGGGGCCTGGTGGCCTGACTCCAACAGAGCCTGTGAATAGAGGCATGCCAGGCAGTGGACTGAGACTGGCAAGTGAGGGCATAGTGCCCTGACTCCAAATGGTCTTGCAAGCAGAGGCTAGCTGGGTGTGAACTGAGACTGGTGGGTGGGAGTGTGGCCCCTGGCTCTAGTTGGGTCTGTGAGCAGAGAAGTGGACAACAGTGTGGACTGAGTCTGGCATGTGGGAGTGAGTCTCCCTGGCTCCAATTGTGCTATTGGAGACCCTTGAATCCCTCTCTGTTGAGCAGGGTTTGCATTGCCTGAGACAATTTAATTGGAACCTGGGTCTGGGGATGTCCACTTGGGAACATTCTGAGGTTGACCTTTGAAGTTCTGTAGTGGAAAAGAACTGAAGGGTGGGGGCTGGGTGCCACAGCTGTTTGTATCTCTTCACAGTTGTTAAACATAATACTGTTGTTTCTTAGGGTAGGGTAGAGGTTGGCTTATATCAAAACAGAGCTAGGTTGTACTATCTCACCAACTAGGTCCTCAGAGTCTCTGGCCAAAACTCTGAAGGTGCCTTTGTAAGGTTGTAGGAAATGAGCCACAATTACAAAGCCTAGTGCTTTGGAAAGGGGCTACCTTTACTACCTGGGAATCCCAATTCAATCTTACCCTACCAGTTCTAATAACCAAATGGTGGAAAATAAACATGGTGTGGACCCAACAGAAGAACTCCGGCAACATGAATAACCAGAGTAGATCACCTCCCCCAAGAAATGACAAAGGAGAGACAACTGAAGATGCCAGACATAGACAAATGGCAGGAATGTTAGAAATTGAATTCAGAATAGGTATTGCAAATAAGATAAATACAATGGAAGAAAAGATAGAAATTGAATTCCAAAGAGTAGTTCTAATGTTGTCTCAAGAAATTAATGAATTCAAAGCCCAAGTCATCAAAGATACGGACATAATGAGAAAAGAGATAGCAGAGCTCATGGAAATGAAAACATTGAGGAGCTCCAAAATACAGTGGAATCCCTCAGTAACAGAGTTGATGAGGCAGAAGAAAGGATCTCTGAAACTGAGACAAAGCTTTTGAATGTTCCCACTCAAAGAGGGAGACAAATGGAGAGCAAAAACTGATCATTCCCTGAGAGAGTTGTGGGAATACTCCAGAAGATCAAATATTCGTCTTATAGGAATTCCTGAAGGAGAAGAGGATGGTCCTAAAGGCATAGCTGCTCTATGCCAGGGGTCCTCAAACTACGGCCTGCAGGCCACATGAGGTGGTGTGATTGTATTTGTTCCTTCTTCTTCTTTTTTTTTTTTTTAACTTCAAAATAAGATATATGCAGTGTGCATAGGAATTTGTTTATAGTTTTGTTTTTTTTTTATCTATAGTCCGGCCCCCAATGGTCTGAGAGACAGTGAACTTGTCCCCTGTTTAAAAAGTCTGAGGACCCTTGAAAGAAAGCATCTTCTAGACACATTGTGATTAACTTTGCCAAAGTTAAGACGAAAAGGAAAATTCTGTAAAAAGCTAGATGTAAGAAAAGCATCACCTACAAAGGGAGAAATATCAGAATGACTGCAGATCTCTCAGCCAAAATGTTTCAAGCCAGAAGACAATGGTCATCAATCTTCAATCTCCTAAAACAAAACAACTTCCAGCCCAGGATTCTGTATCCATCTAAACTTAGTTTCACTTGTGATGGAGAAATCAAATACTTTAATGACATACAAACCTTGAAGAAATTTGTCATAACTAAACCATCTCTCCAGGATATCCTCAGACCTATCCCCCACAATGTCCAGCAAAATAGTCTACCTCCAAAGTAAACTCACCCAGAAATTTTTGAACAAAACCCAACTTCCACAGTGGTGAAAGTATTAAAAATGTCCACTGGACATCTAAAAATCATGACACCAAAAACACAACCAGGCTTATCAATTCTCTCAATTAATGTGAATGGTTTACCAGGGGTCCTAAACAAATACAATCACATCACCTCATGTGGCCCGCAGGCCGCAGTTTGAGGACCCCTGGTTTAAACTCTCCTCTAAAGAGGCATAGACTGGCTGACTGGATACATAAACTGAGACCAGATATTTGCTGTATATAAAAATCTCATTTTACTTTAAAGGATAAAAATAGACTCAGTGTTAATGGATGGAATTGTATAATACAGGCATACGGAAACCAGAAAGAAAAGCAGGGGTTGTAATTTTAGTTGCAGATAGAATTGGCTTTAAACCAACAAAGATAAAGAAAGATAAGGATGGTCACTACATATTTGTCAAGGGAAACACCAAACATGAAGAGATTTAGATAATTAACATTTATGCACCCTACCAGAATGGTCCTCAATTTATAAAGCAAACCCTAATAGATATGAACAACTTGATATCTTCCTGCACTATAAAAGTTGGAGATTTAAAAACCCCTTTTGACAGTTTTGGATAGATCCTCCAAGAAGAAACTAAAGAAAGAAATATTAGACTTAAACCAGACCCTAGAACAAATGGACTTTACAGACCTCTACAGAACATTTCACCCTAATCAAACTGAATATACATTCTTCTCTTCAGCCCATGGATCATCCTACAAAATAGATCATATTCTAGGACACAAGTCTAACCTCAGGAAATTTAAAATAATAGAAATTATTCCTTGTATCTTCTTGGACCACTCTGGAATAAAAGTTGAACTCAACAACAACAGGAATCTTCATACTCAAATAAAGTCATGGAAGCTAAATAATCTTAGGCTGAATGATAGGTGGGTCAAAGATGAGATTAAGAAGGAAATAACCAAATTTTTGGAACAAAATGATAATGAAGACACAAATTATCAAAACCTGTGGGATACTGCAAAGGCACTCCTAAGAGGGAAATTTATAGCATTGGAAGCCTTCATCGAGAAAACAGAAAGAGAGGAAGCCAACAACTTAATGGTTCATCTCAAGCAACTGGAAATGGAAGAACATTCCAACCCCATACCCAGCAGAAGAAAAGAAATAACCAAAATTAGGGCAGAATTAAATGAAACTGAAAACAAAAGAATCATTCAGAAGGTTAACAAAACAAAAAGTTGGTTTTTTGAAAAGATTAACAAAATTGATAAACCTTTGGCCAACCTAACCAGAAACAGAACAGTAAAATCTCTAATATCATCTATCAGAAATGATAAAGGAGAAATAACAACAGACACCTCAGAAATTGAAAAAATTCTCAATGATTACTCCAAAAATCTGTATCCCCAGAAATATGAAAATCTGAAGAAAATGGACCAATACCTGGAAGCACGCCACCTTCCAGAAAGAATTAGAAATCTTGAATAGACCTATATAAATCACTGAAATAGCATGAACAATACAAAATCTCCCTAAAAAGAAAAGTTTGGGACCAGATGGCTTCACATACAAATTCTATCAAAACTTTCAAGAGGAATTATTAGTACCTTTTCCAAAGCATAGAAAAAGAAGGAATACTTCCCAACACATTCTATGAAGCAAATATCACCCTGATCCCCAAACCCAGGAAAGGATCCAACAAAGAAAGAGAATTATAGACCAATGTCATTAATGAATATCGATGCAAAAATATTCAATAAGATCTTAGCAAACAGAAACAATGCATCAAAAAAATTATACACCATGATCAAGTTGGTTTTATTCCAGGGTTACAGGGTTGGTTCAACATACATAAATCTATAAATATAATACATCACATCAGTAAATAAAGAACAGACTATATGATTCTCTGAACTGACGCAGAAAAAGCCTTTGTAATATACAGCATCCATTCATGATCCAAACACTTAAGAAAATAGTCATAGTAGGGACATTTCTAATAACTAATAGAGGCCATCCACAGCAAACGTACAGCCAATATCAAATTGAAAACATTTCCATTCCGATTAGGAACAAGGCAAGGATGCCCACTGTTTCCACTGCTATTCAACATAGTAATGGAAGTCTTAGCCATAGCAATCAAACTCTTACTCTCCACTGATGATATGATCCAATACCTGGAAAATCCCAGGGACTCAACTTCAAAACTTTTAGAAGTGATCAAGGAATACAGCAGTGTTTCAGGTTACAAAATCAATACTTACAAATAAGTAGCTTTTATATATGCCAACAATAGTCAAGCTGAAAATATAGTCAAGGCAGTTCTAAAACTGATTGAAGCTATCTATGACAAACCCACAGCTAATATTTTACTGAATGGAGTCAAACTGAAAGCTTTTCCTCTTAGATCTTGAACCAGACAAGGTTGTCCTCTGTCACCATTACTATTCAACATAGTGCTTGAAGTTCTAGCCAATATAATTAGGCAAGACAAGGAAATAAAGGGAATCCAAATGGGAGCAGAGGAGGTCAAACTCTCCCTCTTTGCTGATGACATGATCTTATACTTAGAGAATCCCAAAGACTCAACCACAAGACTCCTAGAAATCATCAAAAAATACAATAATGTTTCAGGATATAAAATCAATGTCCACAAGTCAGTAGCCTTTATATACGCCAATAACAGTCAAGATGAGAAGCTAATTAAGGACACAACTCCCTTCACCATAGTTTCAAAGAAAATGAAATACCTAGGAATATACCTAATGAAGGAGGTGAAGGACCTCTATAAAGAAAATTATGAAATCCTCA
>CAUYPK010037033.1:0-14474 GCA_963574355.1 Loris lydekkerianus | reverse complement strand
TTTTTTGTAGAGACAGAGTCTCACTTTATCGCCCTGGGTAGAGTGCCGTGGCATCACACAGCTCACAGCAACCTCCAACTCCTGGGCTTAGGTGATTCTCTTGCCTCAGCCTCCTGAGTAGCTGGGACTACAGGTGCCAGCCACAACGCCCGACTATATTTTTTTGTTGCAATTTGGCTGGGGCCGGGCTTGAACCCACCACCCTTGGTACATGGGGCTGGCGCCCCACTCACTGAGCCACAGGCGCCGCCCTCAGTGCCTATATTTTAAGTGAGATGGCAAAACAGATGGATCTCTCACCAAATCAATTTCTCTCTGAGGCACTCAGTCTCCTGCAGTAACCTCTCTTTATAAAGGAGGAATTGTGTTTCTGTTTTGTCACAGATTACTTGGGATTGATTAGAATCATATACCATACTTTCACCTTGTCCATTGGATTAAATTTAGATTTAGGTATATGGTTACTAGAGTCTGCCTTCATCATTTTTTCTCTCAGTATCTGCGGTGACTTGTGTCTTTACAGGGTTTCTGTTCATCTCGGTCATCTCTGGCTTTCTGTCCCTCTGGGGTTTTCTCTCTACACATGAGTGTGCACCGGTGCCCTCTCCAGCTGTCTGTCTTCCCTTCTTTGAACCCTTAGTCTGAGTGTCTTTGCCACTTGAACCCCATGTGTAACCATGTCGCCATCTTTCCCTTAGCCTCTTCTGTTTTATTTATTTCTTTTTTTTCAGACTATTATGGAGGTACAGACATTTTGGTTACATAAATTGCTTTTGTACAGTTTTAGTCAAAATTATAAGTGTGCCTATCACCTAGGTAATGTGTATTATACCCCTTTAGGTGTGAATTTACCCATCTCCTCCTCCAGCCTCTTCCATTTTGTCTCTTTTGTTGTCTGTGTTTGTCCCAAGGGGCAGCTCCTTTTTCTATTTTTGTCTCCCCCGTCCTGCTGTCTGCTCCTGCCTTTTCCCATGTCTGGGTGTCTCTGCTTCTTTCCATCTCTGTCAAATCTATTTCTGCCTCTTCCTGCCGGTTGCTGCCCTGGGACCTGGGGGGACTGGAGCTCAGATTTCTCTTCCCTCCACTGCCCAGGCCTTGAGGAGCTGGTTCTCTCAGAGATGAACTCACCAAGTCGGACCCAGACAGGGGACAGCAGTAGCATCTCCTCTTTCAGCTACCGGGAGATCTTACGGGAGAAGGAGAGCTCGGCTGCTCCAGCAAGGGTAAGGGGCAAGAAAGAGCCTACAGTTCTGCAGCTTCTTGAACTCCAAATCTAGGACCTCCCCCCTCTTTTCCTTCACCTGTAGCTATCCATCTCCTCCTACTCTGGACCCACAATACACATTTTCTTGTCAACTTCTCCCCAAGACCATAAACTTGGATTCAGATGGCCATAAGGGAGATGAGCTAGTAATTTGAAAATAATGTATTTTTATTGTCCCATAAATAGTATGTATGCATTGTAGAATTTTTTTTTAGAATCCACAAGTGAGCAACAATTTTATATTTAAATATCAAAGAAGTCACATTTTCAGCTGGGTGCAGTGCCTCATGTCTGCAATTCTAGCACTCTGGGAGGCCGAGGCAGGAGGATTGCTTGAACTCAGGAGTTGGAGATCAGTCTGAACAAGAGTGAGAACCCATCTCTACTAAAAATAGGAAAAATAGCCAGACATTGTGGTAATCACCTGTAGTCCAAACTACTGGGAAGGCTGAGGTAGGAGGATTGCTTCTGCTCAAGAATTAGAAGTTGCTATGAGCTAGGCTGATGTCATTGTACTCTACCTAGGGTGACAGAGAGAGACTGTCTCTAAGAAAGAAGTCACATTTTCACCATCTAGAGATCACCATCATAAATGCTTAGTTCATAACCTTCCAGATCTCTCTTTTCTAGACTTAAATGAGATTATGAGTAACCTGTTTTTGTTCAGCTGATCTCTCTACCTTCCCAATTTGGTAAATTTTCAGGTCATTTAATACTTTGACCTTAATGAGGTTTCTCTAACTTGGCCCCAAAATGCCAGTTTCAGAGCACATGCTGCATCTGGTTGTTTTTTGTCCCTTAAGTCTCGTAACTTGTTGAAGTAACCATCCCAGTTGACCTGCTGGAAGTATCTGGATTTTTCTCTAGGCTTCCTAGTGATATCATTTCTGGATTTTTCTCTTGGCTTCCTAGTGATATCATTTAGCTTGTTCCTCTTCATTCTAGTTTTCCTGTCAGCTGGAAATTAGATCTCATTTGCTACAGGATCTCTCTTAATCCTCTCCGTGAGGCTCTGATTTGGTTACTCTACCCCCCTTTTGGGAAAGGGGAATAGAGTCTCTGAGGATGCTAAGATGGACCCATAGACACCACTGCAGAGCCCATACTCTCCCACTCACCTCCAGCCTGGTTCTCCCCCCTCAGCTCTTGACTGCTATCTGAGATTGGTGGCACTGAGCCTGGGGCTGGCCTCTCCCCTTCTCTTTCCTACAGTCCTTATCCAGCAGCCCTCAGGCCCAGCCTCCTCGGCCAGCAGAGCTGTCAGATGAGGAAGTGGCTGAACTCTTTCAGCGGCTGGCAGAGACACAGCAGGAGAAATGGATGCTGGAGGAGAAGGTGCTGTCTGTCTGCTTGTTCGTCCCCACTTGAAGTGTCGGGGGTCTGACTGGGCCCCTCCTCGTGTATGAACATGTACAGTCAAGAAGTCTGAGGTGGGCTGGGCCATCTTGCAGGTGAAACACCTGGAAGTGAGCAGCGCCTCCATGGCAGAGGACCTCTGCCGGAAGAGTGCCATCATTGAGACCTACGTCATGGACAGCCGGATTGGTCAGTGCCCCATCCCCAGCTAACTGCCCTGTTTTAGCCTTCACCTGGCCCTCCCTCTCCATTGTTCTATGCTGTGGTTTCTGTCCTTCTCTCCTCTTGGAACTCAGTGAAGCTACTGACAAGACTGTGACCTGGGCTGGGTGTAGTGGCTCATGCCTGTAATCCTAGCACTCTGGGAGGTCAAGGCGGGTGGATTTCCTGAGCTCACAGGTTTGAGACCAGCCTGAGCAAGAGCAAGACCCTGTCTCTGGAAAAAAAAAAAAAAATAGCCAGCCGTGTGGTGGGTGCCTGTAGTCCCAGCTACTTGGGAGGCTGAGACAAGAGAATTGCTTGAGCCCAAGAGTTTGAGGTTGCTGTGGGCTATGAGGCCATGGCACTCTACTGAGGGTGACAAAATGAGACTCTCTCTCCAAAAAAAAAAGACTGTGACCCATGGAGGGGAAAGCGGTGATGCTCTGTCCCTTTATCTCACCTCCCTCCTTTCTGTCTCTGTCATCTCTGCACTCTCTGTTCTCTAATGTGTCTTTCTCTTTTTTTCCTTTCTTCTCCCTGTGTCTCATGTTATTCATTTTTTCTTCTCTCTTCTTCCTGTTTTTCTTTGTACACTCTCTCCTTCATCTTGTCTTGCTGTCTATATTATCTTATCACTGTAAATTTTTATTCTCTGGATCTGTATCCATTTTTGGATTCTTATCTCCTTCCCTCCCTCTCATCTCCCTCTTTCTCTTTCCTCTCTCCTTCCCATCTTTATTTTGTTTGCTCCTTTTAAACCTTCTTCTTTGCTTCCTATTTTTCCTTATTAATCAGAGTAATACCAACTGACATGCTCTGAGGGTTTACTGTGTGCCCTGTGCTTCACATGCTATCATGTGCACTTTTCTAGTTCCATGAGTTATTGTCCTTATTTCTCAGGGTTGCGGAGCTAGTAAGTGAAAGAGCTAGGTTCCACATGTCAGAGCCTCCACTTCCTACATAACATGGCTTCTCCCCCTCCCATCTTCCCTGGCTCTGTTTCCTTCTTTTCTCCTCTGGCTCTGCCTGGCTCTCCTGGCTTTGCCGAGGGACTGGTTCTTAGCTTGGGCCCTTGCAGATGTATCTGTGGCAGCAGGCCACACAGATCGCAGCGGGCTGGGCAGCGTCCTGAGAGACCTAGTGAAGCCAGGCGATGAGAACCTTCGAGAGATGAACAAGAAGCTGCAGAACATGCTGGAGGAGCAGCTCACCAAGAATATGCACTTGCATAAGGCGAGTGTGCCTGCCAGTCTACCCATCTGTCCACTCAGACACATACCACCCCCTACCTGCTCATCGACTATCCCCTTCATGTTCTTGTTTTCTACCCTCCAGTCAACTTATGATCAATTCAGTCCTTCCATCTACTCATTCATCCATTCATACACACATTCACCCAACCATTTACCTATCTGTCCATCTACCTATCCTATTATTTACCCATCACAGAATCTCCTCCATGTCTTGCAGCCTATTTCCTGAGATACTACTCTCTTATCTTTAGTTCCCCCTTGCCTTACCTTTTACCTACGCACCCTATGACCTGATTTCCTGCCTGCCTGTTGTCCTCCATCTGTCCTCTGGACAATTCACTTATCCACTTTTGCCTACCATAGATCCCCCCATACGTCTACCCACACATCCATTTTCCAAACCTGCTACCCAAGTAGTTTTCCTATCTCCAGGAGAGTTAGAAAGGAGTTGGACCCAGCTCCTGTCTTTGAAAAGCAAGGTCACATTTAGTAGAAGAGAAGGTGAGGGTGGTGGTTGTATCCTCCACCAGCACCATGTAATAGTATCTGTAGCACCAGAGGCTCCCTACCCATGCTTGCAACTTTTCCGGGTCTAGCTCACTGCTGGGGACTCCATGAGCTTCTCCAAATACCTTCCTGTACCAGCTTAGGTGTAGCTGGGTGTTGATTAATTAATGGAGTGAGAAGGAAATCATAGATGATACACCTACTTTGGCAAGGGAGTGGTCTGCCCCCTTCTCTGGCCCCTGATGGCTTGTTTGTTTCTTAGGACATGGAAGTTCTGTCCCAGGAAATTGTGCGGCTCAGCAAGGAATGCGTGGGTTCTCCTGACCCAGTCCTAGAGCCAGGAGAAACCAGCTAAAGATCTGCAGGCTTCACCCACTTCTTCCCCTTCCCACCCCACAAGATGCCATTCTCTTTGGCTGTGGTGGGAAGATGGGGGCCGGAGCCAACATCCAACATCGGATAGGTTGAGAGACTGGAGATTAAAGGGGCTGTAGGCCTTTTGAATGGTGTTAATTATACTGTCTTAGGGCAGAGGTCCCGGGGGAGTGGGCATCCTGAGGGAAGGGGCAGGAATTTCTCCTCCTCCTGGGCCCTAGCTCCCAAGGTCTTCTGCCTTCATCTCTGCATGAACTCTCCCTCCCAGAGACCAACTCTTTTTTATTTTATCTTATTTTTTAATTTATGTCTGGAGCCTAGCTACTCTGCATTTGGGATTGGGGATGGCGGGTGGGGGCGCAGTCCATGTTCAGCGTTCTAGCGACGTGTGTGTGTAAAGGCTGTGCAGCCAAAATACCATCTGGCCAGACGGGCCCACCCACTGACTGTGTGGTCTCATTCTTTTAAACCAGGAGGGACATGCTGGGGGGTCACACCATTGTAATGGGAGGGAAGCTACAACTTTCCTCTCATTCCCCCACCCTCAGGCAGCCTCTCTCTATTTACTACTGACCAACCCTTCAAAGTGGAGCAGAAATACCTGCAGATACATATGTGGGTGGATATGTATGGGTTTGTGGGCATAGATAAGTGAACAAATGGGAGGATGGATAAGTGATTGATGACTGATGAATGAATAAGTGGATAGTTTATGGATCAATGATGCATAAGTTGGTAAATAAATGGATGGATGGATGGATAGGTGATTGGATGAGTAAATGGGTAGATGGGTTAGTAGGTGGATAGGCAGAGGGTGCATGGGGGATATCAACAGACAGATGGATAAGTGCGGGGACAAATGAACAGGTGGGTGCATTAGGTAGGTAAGTGGATTGATGGATTTATGGACAAGTTGTGAGTAAATGGATGGATGAGCTAATGAGTGGGAAGGGTAAAGTGAGTGAATAAATGATCAACAGAGCTATAGGTGGGGGCATAGATAGGTGGAGAATGGGTAAGTATGGATAGGTTTGTGAATGGTTAGTGGATAGGATGAACTTACAAATGGATGAGTGAGTGGGTGAGTGTATTAATGACTCAATGAAGAGATGGGTGGAAAGATAGGCAGAGTAATTGGTTACATGGGTGGAGGGATAGAGAAATTGGCAAATCAGGAGTGTTATCAGTGGGCAAATGGAAGATTACATGGATGAGTAAATGGAAAGCCTAAGCTTGGCCCTGCACTATTGCCCCCACATCAGCTCACACCTTTAAGATTTGGAATCTTCTGTACATGCCACACCCTTGTGCTATCACTTTTCACATCATTTAATGCTCCAAATGACAATCAAGTTGGGGTAACTTTGCCATCTGACAAGTGAAACAATGTAGGTCACTTGCTCAAGGATACAGCAGTGGTGGAGCTCACCTGTGGTCCCAGCTACTTTGATAGCTGAGGATCACTTGACCCTAGGAGTTAAGGCTGTAACCTGTTAACAGCCACTGTACTCAGCCGGGGCTCATGCCTGTAATTCTAGCACTCTGGGAGGCCAAGGCAGGTGGATTGCCTGAGCTCACAGGTTCGAGACCAGCCTGAGCAAGAGCAAGACCTCATCTCTAAAAATAGCTGGGCATGGCTTGATACCCGTAGCACAGTGGTTATGGCGCCAGCCACATACACCAAGGTTGGCAGGTTCAAACCCAGCCTGGGCCAGCTAAACAATGACAACTGCAACATAAAAATAACCAAGTGTTGTAGTAGGTGCCTGTAGTCACAGCTACTTGGGAGGCTGAAGCAAGAGAATGGCTTAAGCCCAGGAATTTGAGGTTGCTGTGAGTTGTGATGCCATGGCACTCTACTGTGGGCAACATAGTGAGACTGTCTCAAAAAAAAAAAAAAAAGGCTGGGCGTTGTTGATAGTCCCAGCTATTCAGGAGGCTGAGACAAGAGAATCGCTTGAATACAAGAGTTTGGGGTGGTTGTGAGCTGTGACACCATGGCACTGTACTGAGGGAGACAAGTGAGACTCTGTCTCAAAAAACAAAACAGCCCCTATGCTCCAGCCTGGGTAACATAGTCAGACCCCATCTCTTAAAAAACAAACAAACAAACAAAAAAAAAAAATCCAAAAAACCAGCAAATCAATGGCAAAGCTGGGATTTGAACCCACCTGCAATTTTCCAGAAGCACTCTGTACTCAGTGCTGCTGCCCAGGAGAGGAGGTGTGATTTGAGGCCACTGACTGTGGACAGATTCTCTTAATGTGTGAGACTGTCCCTTTGGAATGGGGCCTGCCTGGGGAGAACTTGGTGGGGGGTGGGGTAGGACCTGGATTGTCCCCCTCTGCACTCCTCAACTCCTCATTTCACGTTACAAAACAGGAAGATGAGAGCTCTGGTCTCACAGCAGAAGTCTTGGTTAGAGCTGGGGCTCTAACCCAGGCTACACTTCCCCACCCAGGGGAACACTACCCACCAGTTACCCCCACCCCCACTTCTCCTGCCTTTCCACAGTCTGCGGGGCAGGGAGGGGACAGCGCTGCATCATTCTCCATGGCACTTTGCTCTGGGGCCATTAACAGACGCCTGCCCATCGATCGGATCCGCTAAGTGCTGCTGATTCAGGCGGTTGAGGGGTGCGGGCCCCTGGAGGCAGAGGGTGTAGAAGCTGGGCTGGAAGAGAGGGGAGTCCAGGAAGGAGGTGGGGAGAATTGGCAAATTTCCCTGCCACCCCCATTTTCCAGATGACGCGACTGAGGCCCAACCAGCTTTGTAGGAGGCGGAGTCTCCCCAGGGTCCCTCTCAGGCTGTCCTAGGGGAGGGGGCTCGGGGAGCCACAAGGCCCCTCCCTGCCTCTCTCTCCATCTCCCGGCAAGCTCGAAGGGGCGGGGAGAGACAGCCAGAGGAGGAGAACTCAGGCAGCTCTGCAGAGGGGGCCAGGAGTTCCGGTGTTTGTGACCCCTAGCCCCACCGCTGTTGCTGCTCCTGCAGTAGGAACACAGGTGAGGACGGCCCGATGGGGAGAGGGAGGAGGCTATCAATAATATGGTCCTTGTTCTACCCTGGTCTAGCCCCCACGCCCTAGCCCATTCTGGGATAGTCCCCAGGGATTCTTCTGGACCCTGCCCTTCCAGAGCCTCCATCCGAGGGCCCATCCTCCTCCCCTTGCCCGTGCTGCCTCCTCTCTGAAGCTAGGCTGTGGCCGCTTCTCTTCTGCTGCCGCGGCTGCCACTGCCGCCCCTACCGCTTCCCTGCACACACCGCCAGCCCCTCGGGGTGTGGTTTCCCCAGACCTGCCCCCAACGGTGGGACCCAGCCTTCTCCAGACCTCCCCAACAGCCTCCTGCAAGGCTCAGCAGCCCCCTTCCCTGGAGACACACCCAACTCTTTCAATACCCCACCCCCCTCTCGGGCCCATTTCGGGGAACCCCTTCCTCTTAGTCTTTTCTGATACTCTGAATGCTCTGGGGCTGCGCCCAACTTCCTTCCAGTTGAGCTCCAGACCCTCAGGATTCCCCCAGGCTCCTTTTACCTCCTTGCAAAACTCTTAAGGGTGTGGACCAGGCTTTCTTAACCCCTTTAGATACCCTCCTCCCCCAGATAACTCTCAGATTCTTAAAAAGTAACCTAGCCCCATATCTATGCTCTAGATTCCCCACTCCCCTCCCCAGCCCTGCAGGAGGCCCTCACCTCTCCTTCCTTCCCCAGAACTCCTGTAAGAGTGTAGACAACCCCCCCAGGCTATTCTTGGCAGCTCTAGGCACTCCCCAGACACCTTTCAGCCTCTTTACAACCTCCTGGCTCTATAGCCACCCCTTAAATGCACCAGCCCCCTTTCCAGATCCAGGAAGGACCTCCAACTCCCATATCTTCCCCCCCAGAAGTCTTGAGGGCGTGGACAACCCTCCTCACCTGTCTCAGTCCCTCTAGACTACCCCTCCCCTTCTAGACACTGTCAGCCTCTTTCAAGCACCTCTTGTCCCATTTCTACCTCTGTGAATACCCCCAACCTCCTCTCCAAGCCTGCTAAGAGGTTCCAGGCCCTTCTTCCTTCCCTGAGACTGTGGACAACTCCTCACGTTTCTTGGCCCCTCTAGGCACCTGCTAGGCAGCTCTCAGGCACTTGTTCACCCTTCTAGAATTATCTCAGTATCTCCAAACTTTCCTTCAGATTCTTTTTGGCCTTTCTGGAAACACCTTTTCTGCTTTTGTCCATGTCCCTCTCCCCTTCTCAGCCCCTAGACATTGCCCAGGCCCCTCCAAGACACTGTAAATGCCCTCCAAGCCCCTGCCCATTTCTCTAGTTCCTCCTCCCGGTTCCTCTTGGCCTTTCTAGACAACCCCAGTCTCCTTGTCTGGGTGGCCCAGGGCCTCTCCAAGCCCACCATCCTGGAGACAGCCACTTTCTCCTAAACGCGACGCCCCCCCCAAGTCTCCGTGGGCCTGGGGAGTGGCAGGATGGCGGCAGGTGTGGCCACGTGGCTGCCTTTTGCCCGGGCCGCGGCGGTGGGCTGGCTGCCCCTGGCCCAGCAGCCCCTGCCCCCAGCGCCGGGGGTGAAGGCATCTCGTGGGGATGAGGTTCTGGTGGTGAACGTGAGTGGACGGCGCTTTGAGACCTGGAAAAACACACTGGACCGCTACCCAGATACCCTGCTGGGCAGCTCGGAGAAAGAGTTCTTTTATGACGCTGACTCGGGGGAGTACTTTTTTGATCGTGACCCAGACATGTTCCGGCACGTGCTGAACTTCTACCGCACAGGCCGGCTGCACTGCCCGCGGCAGGAGTGCATCCAGGCCTTCGACGAAGAGCTGGCCTTCTACGGCCTGGTGCCAGAGCTCGTTGGCGACTGCTGCCTTGAAGAGTATCGGGACCGCAAGAAGGAGAACGCTGAGCGCCTGGCAGAGGACGAGGAGGCTGAGCAGGCCGGAGATGGCCCAGCCCTGCCGGCGGGCAGCTCTCTGCGCCAGCGGCTCTGGCGGGCCTTCGAGAACCCACACACGAGCACCGCGGCCCTTGTTTTCTACTATGTGACCGGCTTTTTCATCGCAGTGTCGGTCATCGCCAATGTGGTGGAGACCATCCCATGCCGGGGTTCGGCGCGCCGGTCCCCGAGAGAGCTGCCCTGTGGTGAGCGCTTCCCAGTGGCCTTTTTCTGCATGGACACGGCCTGCGTACTCATATTCACAGGTGAATACCTCCTGCGGCTTTTTGCTGCCCCCAGCCGTTGTCGCTTCTTGAGGAGTGTCATGAGCCTCATTGATGTGGTGGCCATCCTGCCATACTACATTGGGCTTTTTGTGCCCAAGAATGAGGACGTCTCTGGAGCCTTTGTCACCCTGCGTGTGTTCCGGGTGTTCCGCATCTTCAAGTTCTCCAGGCATTCACAGGGCTTGAGGATTCTGGGCTACACACTCAAGAGCTGTGCATCTGAGTTGGGCTTTCTCCTCTTTTCCCTCACCATGGCCATAATCATCTTTGCCACTGTCATGTTCTATGCTGAGAAGGGCACAAACAAGACCAACTTTACCAGCATCCCTGCAGCCTTCTGGTATACCATTGTCACCATGACCACACTTGGGTGAGTGTAGATCCTGTGTTGGGGAGTTCCCAATCAATTGATTGCACTCTCCCTTTCCCTAAAATTAGGAAGGTTAGATGAATGATCTTTTTTTTTTTTTTTTTTTTTTTTGAGACAGAGTCTCAATATGTTGCCTTCAGTAGAGTGCTGTGACGTTACAGCTCACAGCAACATCAAACTCTTGGGCTCAAGCGATTCTCTTGCCTTAGCCTCCCAACTAGCTGGGACTGAAGGTGCCCAGCATGCCCAGCTATTTTTTTATTGCAGTTGTTGTTTAGCTGGCCCAGGCTGGGTTTGAACCCACCACCCTCAATGTATGTGGCTGGTGCCATAACCACTATGCTACAGGCGCTGAGCCTAGATGAATGATTTTTCTTTCACTTTGTGCTTTAGTTTGCTCATCTGTAAAAACTGAGTAAGTTGGACTTAATCTTCAAATCCCTCCTTATTCTGATAGTGCCTTGGTTTTGTAGACTCAGAAACTTGGATTCAGGGCTCATCTTAACTGCTCTCTTTTTGTGGATGTTGTTTTCTCAGGGCCTCAGTTTCCCTCTATGTCAAATAGGAAATGATAATCCCTTCATCATGTAGAGAGGATTCAATGAAATCACAGTTGTGGAAGTTCTCTGAATGTTCTGGTGCAGAATACATTAGTACTGGCTTTCTATATCACCCTTTTTTCTATTTTGAGGACCCATGTCTTCCAACCTTCTAGAATTGTCTGCTTCTGGGAAACAGCGTTTCCCAGAACAAGATATTTTCAGCATTATTTATTATTTCCAATCCTTGAGAGTAAACAGAGTTGGGATAAAAGTATCAATTCAGCCCAGGAATGGTGGTTTAGGCATGTAATCCCATCGCTCTGGGAGACCTGGGGGGAGGATTGCTTGAGCTCAGGAGTTGGAGACCAGCCTTAGCAAGAGCAAGACCCTATTTCTACTAAAAATAGAAAAACAAGCCAGGTGTGGTGGTGCACACCTGTGGTCCTAGCTATGTGGGAGGCTGACATAGGAAGATCACTTGAATCCGGGAGTCTGAGGTTACTGTGAGGTAGGCTGACATTACAGCACTCTAAACTGGGCAATGGAGTGAGACTCTGTCCCAAAAATAAAAGTATGAATTCATGGCATTCCCACAGATATTGTCAGGGCAGATTCTGTGATCCTCATTTATGTTTCCATCACTGGGATAAGATATATAGTTGATGCTCAGTATCTGTTGAGTGAATTACTGAATGAATTGGGCTTGCTCAGCATCTTATAGTGGTACGAAAATTGATTTGGGGTTTCTAAGGGGTAGAAATTAATTCTGGTTAGAGGCTCAGGATCAGAGCAACAAATATTGAGTCTTGACAATGGGTTGACCTGAGTATTTTGATGCCCTTTATTCAGTCCTCACAATAACGCTGTGAGGTGGATGGCTGCCCATGTCTCTTAGTTGAGGACATGGTCTGAGATGACACACCACAGAGCCAGAAATGGCCAAGTTGGAGAGACTTTTGAGCAGAGTCCTGAATGCTTAAAATGAGTCAAAGTACAGAAATAAGGAAAAGCCATCCTAGGGCAACACATGAGCAAAGGCCTCCAGGCTGAAGACTGCAGAGGCTGCATTTTTATGGAGGAATTCTGATTGGTCCTGTGATTAGAACAAAAGTGTGCAGTGTAATCTTGGGCAAGTCAGTTATAGAACCTCACTGAGCTTCGGTTTCCTTCTCTATGAAACAAGTTAGGTTGGCTCTGCTCCATCACTATGGGAGTGGAGTAGCATGGGGGGGGGGGTTCAAGCCTCCTCCTATTTTGTCATATGAAGACAGTTTTCAAGAATTCCTCTAGGGCAGCGGTTCTCAACCTGTGGGTTGCGACCCACCTGAACTGTGTTAAAGGGTTGCAGCATTAGGAAGGTTGAGAACCACTGCTCTAGGGGAATAAAAAGGGGTCCTACTTAGAGAAGGTAAAACCTTCTCTAGGCCTGCAAAACCAACAGAACATTCCTCTTAGGACTCAAAGTCCCTTGCTGGCCTGAGGTGGTGGGACTCTCTCCATAGGGGCCCCTGTTTACTGCCTGTGATTTCCTTACTCTCTCTTCTGCTTGGTATTAATAGATTTCCAGCTGACTCAGAAGCTCAGGATGAAGCTTGGATAGGGGCAGCAGATGGTAGGGGCTGAGGGCCAGGCCCATTTCTCATCTGACCCACACTGGTGGGTGGCCAGAGAGGTCATTGCCCACATCTTTCACAGCAAGAAACGGAGGCTTAGAGAATTGGAATGTCTGGCCAGGGTGGCAGGGTGTGTCGGGTTTAGATGGGATGGAAAGGGGGATTGAGAGGTGGGTGGGCACTTTTATGATCTGGGCCCACCTACCCCTGCTCCAGCTACGGAGACATGGTGCCCAGCACCATTGCTGGCAAGATTTTCGGGTCCATCTGCTCACTCAGTGGCGTCTTGGTCATTGCCCTGCCTGTGCCAGTCATTGTGTCCAACTTTAGCCGCATCTACCACCAGAACCAGCGGGCTGACAAACGCCGAGCACAGCAGGTAACTGCACATTCCATCTGAGCACCTTTTATTCCCCACACTCCAAGCTAGTCTACTTTGGAGCTTACCCACCTGACTCCTTATCTCCTCCTCTCTCTGTAGAAGGTGCGCTTGGCAAGGATTCGGTTGGCAAAGAGTGGTACCACCAACGCCTTCCTGCAGTACAAGCAGAACAGGGGCCGTGAGGTCAGTAGGGCCCAGTTTGGGGTTAGGGGTGAGCGATGATAGGGGAGGAGGGTACTGCCCTTATCTCTCTGCTCTGTCCACTCCAGGAGAGCAGCAGTGGAGAGGAGCAGGTGCTGTGTGTCAGGAACCGTTCTGCTTTTGAGCAGCAACATCACCACTTGCTGCATTGTCTAGAGAAGACAACGGTGAGGCCCACTAAGAGATGGCATGGCAGAATGGAGGGGGTCTCTCTGCTGCCAAGCAAGCTCCCTACCCTGGGTGGGAGGGTCACTATTGATTGTGGAAATCACTCAGAGCTTCCTGGAACAGAGCTAAGCCTTGAATGGTGGGCAAGGAAAGGGGGGGAGGGAGAAAATTCTAGAAAGGAGGGGATAGCCAGAACAAAGGCATGAGGGTGGGATCAGCGCCCATGGGGTCCCCTGTGACCCTGCCTCCCTTCTGCCCATAGTGCCATGAGTTCACAGACGAGCTAACCTTCAGTGAAGCCCTGGGAACTGTCTCACTGGGAGGCCGCACCAGCTGCAGCACCTCTGTGTCCTCCCAGCCAGTGGGGCCTGGTAGCCTACTATCTTCCTGCTGCCCTCGCAGGGCCAAGCGCCGTGCTATCCGCCTTGCCAACTCCACGGCCTCAGTCAGTCATGGCAGCATGCAGGAGCTGGACACACTGGCTGGGCTGCGGCAGAGTCCTGCCCCTCAGAGGTAAGCACACTTCCCACCTGCTGGCCACACCTGGGGAAGCTCAGAGCTTGGACCAGTGGGCATGAGATTTCACGATTTTAGGCCTAGCAAGAAAAGCTCCAGCCCAAATGCCTCCATGCTGAGAGCTTGGGCTTATCTTGTCTGGAGTTCCTCATTCTTCATCCATTTTTTCACCAAAAATTTATTGCACACCTGCTGTATGGCAGGTACACGTTCATGCACTTTGGATGTAGCAGTGAACAGAACAGAAAGAAATCTGGTAGGATAAGACAGTTAATAAACAAATACATATTAGGTAGTATGCCAAACAGTTGTGAGCACCAAGCAGGAAAATAAATCAGGGATGGAGGACAGGGAGTGGTTCAGTTTTTTTTTGTTTTTTTTTTTTTTTAATAGAGACAGAGTCTCACTTTATGGCCCTTTGGTAGAGTGCCGTGGCATCACACAGCTCACAGCAACCTCCAGCTCCTGGGCTTAAGCGATTCTCTTGCCTCAGCCTCCCGAGTAGCTGGGACTACAG
>CAUYPK010037032.1:0-32983 GCA_963574355.1 Loris lydekkerianus | reverse complement strand
GATCCATCGAGCTACTTCCGCGTAGCAACGACTCAGCAAGGCCCGGCCTGAAACTGCCTCTACCTAGATACAGCCAATGTGGTACCATGCCACTGGCCCGACCCTGTCACTCACCTCTTCCCCCGCCTTCTTTCCCTCCCCCTTCTCCACAATAAAAATAAATAAATAAATAAATAAAATAAAATAAAAAAAGAGAACCGGGAGAACAACCCCTAAAAGGCGCCACTCCCACCCACACAAAGTGCACAGGACGGGTGAGGAAGTCTCCTTGGCTTCCAATGGTGAGGCTCTCCCTGCCTCAGTTTCAGTGTGCCAAAGGATGGAACATCATGTAAAACAAGATTATTCTCTCTAGCCTTAAAATCTAGTGTAACTCCCCTGCTAGGTTTTGGGCTTGCTTTGAATCCAAAATCCCTTTCTTTCTTTCCAATTTCTCACTTTTGCAATGGAAATACTTAGCTTATTCCTCTCCCATCATGGTATTTAAAAAGCAAGTAACTTGCTTGGTTTCAAAGGTGAACAGCTGGAGAGGAATTTTTGCCTCAATGACTGAAGTCTCAGGTCTCACTCATCTTAATTTAGATGACATGAGATTTGAGACTCAGAATTGATGCTAGAAGGAGTTAAGACTTAGGCTACTGGATCTGAGCGAATATATTCTGCACATGAGAGGGACATGAACTTTAGGAGGGCAGAGGGTAGGGCAGAATTGTGTCCTTCCCCCAACCCCCAATTCCCTATGTTGAAGCCCTAACTATCATACTGTAAAATGTGACCTTATGGAGACAGGGCCTTTAAAGAGATGATTAAACGAAAATGAGGCCACTAAGATGGGCCCCAATCCAGTCTAACTGGTGCCCTTAAAAGGAGTGACCGTGGCACAGAGAGAGACCCAGGCTGCAAGCTCTCAGAGGAAAGACCATGTGAGGCCAGAGAAAGGCGGTCATCTGCCAGCCTGGGAGAGCGCCTTCTCTCATCCCAGTCTACTGCACACACTCCCACCCCCTGAGCTAATCCACCATACACATTCTATTGCCTTCTACAAGTTACAGACGTGAAATGGTATTTAGCAGGGCTACATAAATATTTACATATGTTCACAGAGCCAGTCATAGATAATGCCAGTCACAGAAAAATGCAGCTCACGTTTATTCAGCACATTGACTAGCACTCAGCAGGTACCTGGCACTTATAATGCACGTTCACACTAGCTGATGAGATAGATATTATTCCCCTCTAAGAGGGGAGGAAAGAGAGACTTAGAGAGCTTAGTAACTTGCTCAGGATTACATAGCTTCTAAGCAGCTGGGCTGTGATTTATACCCAGGTTGTCACCTCCACACGACTCCTGTCTACCATGCTCTACCCAGCTCTGACAAATCATTTGAGACTAATATGGTGAACAGGGTGGAAGCTCATCTCCCAGTAATGTTCTTACACAGAAACCTTAAGCCTAAAACTCGGGAGGGGAAGGGCAGCTCAGATGTACAGAAGCCATGTTTCTCTACAGAAAGGTGTATCTGTGCTCTAACACAGGATGAGCGTGAATATACTCTTTGGGGCTGGCTGAAGCTGCTGCTGTCACTTTCAGAAGTATCTGCAGGCTCGGCGCCTGTAGGTCAGCGAGCAGGGCGCCTGCCACATACATCAAGGACCCCAGCCTAGGCCTGCTACACAACAATGACAACTGCAACAACAACAAAAAAACATAGCCAGATGTTGTGACAGGTGCCTGTAGTCCCAGCTACTTGGGAGGCTGAGACAAGAGAATCACTTAAGCCCAAGAGTTGGAGGTTGCTGTGAGCTATAATGCCACAGCCCTCTACAGAGGGCGACATAGTGAGATTCTGTCTCAAAAAAAAAAAAAAAAAAAGTATCTGTAGGGCACAGCTATGCACTGTACCTTGGGTCCCCAGAAACCTGGCTTTAAACTTGGTTGTGCCACTCATTCGACATGATTACCCAGGTGTACAACAACCTCTTTGGGATGCAATTTCCTCTCAGAAAAGTGGGTGTAACACTAGCTACCTCAGAGATATCATGACAAAAACAGATACCATCTGTGGAACTTCCTAGTAAGAATGTATCCAGCATGCAATAGATGCTGAAGAACCAACTATTCACCAAAAAAAGGAAAAGGAGGTAGGCAGGTGGCATCAGTTTAAAGTGTCCATCTAAAGCTTTAAAGTGTCCGTCTAAAGCTCTAAAGTGTCCGTCACACTGTTGCCCACACAGCAGCCTGGCCACAGTTCCCTGAACACACAGAAAGAGCCCAAAGCCTTCCAAGTGGAGACTGCTGTGGAACGGGACACTCTGCAGGAGAATTGGCTGAGCAAAGAGCCTGGGGGACTCAGGTAAAAATGGGACCCGGGGTGGCTGAGGCAAAAAAAAAAAAAAAAAAAAAGGGATGGGGGGGACTCTGTCAACCTGGTTTGCCTAGAACTTGCTAGATGTGAGAGTAAGCTGCCACATTCACTTGCAAAGCACCTTCCATTTCGTGAGATCAACCACAATTCTGCTGAGTGCAGAATAAAAGCGAAGCAGAAAGAACTGAAAGTACTCGGCAGCAGTTTCCTGGTACATCAACGCTCATCTGAGGCTTCCGCATAAACTCTGGCCTAAGTAACAACTTAAGACTTGATGAAGCAGATTCTCCTTCCTGGGTTTGTCTGCACCGTGCACGTGATCGAACCACAAAATAATCCCTGTTCTTGCACTTTTAAACATTTCTTTGCCCCAACATAGGCAGGAAAGTGAAACCAACAAGCCTAACGAGATCATTGTATATTTACCTATTTTGCCACAGCTCCTTCCTACCCTTGACTTCCCTGTGGGCAGCGCTACTCCCCAACCAAATATTCAATGTGGAATTGTTAAATAATGGGCATTCTAGAACACCCAGAGAATGCAGAGTTAAAGTCAGGGCATATTTCAACATTTAAGAAACACAACTGGCTAACCCACTATCCAATATGAATCTTCTTTTCTTCCTCCCCTTAGGTATCTTGAGTTCAAAGTTAGTGCTTTCGGGCGGCGCCTGTGGCTCAAAGGGGTAGGGCGCCAGCCCCAGATGCCAAAACCCAGTCCCGGCCAAAAAATGCAGAAAAAAAAAAAAGAAGAAGAAGTTCAAAGTTAGCGCTTTCTCAGAGGTGAGGAATGAGGAACAGGTACAAAGACTGATTCCTCTGGAGTCTACAAGACCAACAGAGAATGGCTCTCAGCAGATAGAGTGGTAAAACAAGACGACCACTGAAAAACTTAACTAGGAGAAATGTCATTTTAATACCATCTTCCGAGCCCCTTCTTCCTCTAGCCACATCCTTTGCCGAGGCTTTATTGATTTCCCCCCACCTCCACTACCAGCTGCACCAAGGAAATAACAAATGGAGACTCACTAGACACCATCAATCATTGTTACCAAGAACAGAACGAAAAGAATCCAACATATGTTCTCCCAAATGCCTCCCCCTCCCCACTCCGGCCTCCCTCTGACACACAATCTTTATAAGCAGTAAGCCACTTTTTAATATCCCTGCGGAGGAAATGTATGAGGAGCAGATAGTAGAAGGATTCCAGGCACCATCTTCCTTTACACGTGTGTTGGGCTCATAGCTCACACTGGCAGGACAGAAGCCGGGCCTGCACGCCAACTGGTCATGGCCAATCCCGACCACAGTAAGCAGAAGACTGATTATTAAACCAGTGCTATCCTCGTGCCCGGCAGGACAGCTGAACAGAAAGGACGCACAGCATCAGTAGCAGATGGTTCTCTGCAACTCGTTCTGAAGACAGGAGTTCCTTATTTTTCTGCTGACCACCGTGACACTTGATAGATCAATTTCTATGGCAACAACTCTAAGTATAATGCACTAAAAATAAAACAGGAATGTTTTAAATGGAAGACAGACACTTGCATTCATTTCTGAGAATAAGCAGAGGCGGAACGTGGCAACTCGGATCATGGGCCATAGAAGCATCTCTGACTCCATAAACCTCCTCCGGGCGTCTATTCTGGCTAAATTATGTAAGAAACTCAACAACAAAAAGTGGCTGTGTGCTTGAAGATATTAATCACACTGATATTAAAAAACAAACAAGGGTGGGGCCTGTGGCTTAGTGGGTAGGGCGCCAGCCCCATATACCGAGGGTGGCAGGTTCAAACCTGGCCCCAGCCAAACTGCAACAACAAAAATAAAAATAATAGAAAAAAAATTTTAAAAAGCAAAAAATAAACAATTTTAAAGTCCAATGACAAGAGACTGTGAAGTTACACTGCATTATATAGATGAAATATAGTGCTGCTATTAAGATTTATGACAACTTAGCAACATGGAGGAAACTTGATACAGTAAAGTGAATAAAACAAGTGACACAAAAGTACGTGCATTTTTTGCCATGTAGCCACATATGAAAAAGTTATAAAAGTTGATGTATTAGGTTGGTGGATTTGAAAAACAATTGAGATGAAAGAAAAACTAGGGTTAAGATCATTGCAACTGCTTCACTATTTTCCAAATCTCACTTTGGCCCTCCAAAGATAAGTAGCAGCAAAGGAGATGCACACCCAGGAAGAGGGATGGACTTTCAGAGCCCAGTGCAAAAAAAACCAAGGAGCCGAATTAGAATGTTTATATGAATTAAAAATCCTTATCTGCAAGATACACTGTAAGAATACACGTGAGCCTCAATGCTACATGTGTGCATGTTAGAATGGTTGTCTAAGGGAAGGTCGGGACCAGGATGGAAGGAGATAGCTTTCAGGGCTCCAGCACAAACCAGAGCCTGTGAGTGCCCAGGGACACCAGTACTGTGCCCTACAGAATGTGGTCAGGGCAACCTTTGCCCCTGAGGTCCTCCAGGAGGGCCAGGCACGGTTTCAAAACTGTGGAGTAAACTGCTGCAATTTCAGGTACTTCCCTGAGCGGCATGGCCTCTTCTCCCAACAGCAGTTGTCTCTTACCATGCTGTTTGTGTTTGGTTCCAAGTACTAATTTTCCTTCTGTTTCAAACAGGAATAAAAGACTCCAGGAAATTGTCATTACTGAGACATATTACATCATGTTGCCAGTTGTATTTACAACTGTTACCCAATTGTATAACAACTGTTTATTTTATATAGTTACATGCATAAAGGAATACACACGTGTACATATAGTTCTCTCTGTGCAATAATCTATGTAACTATTTAGAAATTATTCCTGGTAGGCTATAACAGTAGTGGTAAGAGTGGCTCTGGGGAGGGGAAATGGGAGGTTCATGATATAACCTACTCTCAGACCTTTTAAATTTTGAACCATGTGTTATACGTAACCCCACCCTGTACACATAATATTACAAAATAAGCTTAAGAAGTAAGTGTTCCAATTATACCAGAACCTATAAATATCTGACCAAGTCCTCTTCACTGAGCTACCCCCCGGTTTCTCTGGGCTAGTTACCGAGCTGCCCGGCTCACGCCAAGCAGCTCACAAGATGGCAGCATTTGCTGCTATGCCTGGCTGTCCTTTCTTGATTTTTATACATAGGTTAATAATTAATCAGAGCCCTGCCACTCAGAATATTGTCCTTGTGTCTTAACACTTGTTGGCCCTGAGAAGTACATACGTATGGACTCTCCTGTGATCCACTGGGGGCTGCAGGAAAGAAAGAAGCCCCTGGGGTCCTTAATCCTTTGCAAAGAAGGCATGTTAAGAAAAAAAAAAAAAGTTTTTTTATTTTTATTTTTTTTAAGTAAATTTATTTCAGGTTACTGTGAGGGTACAAATAACCAGTTCAAAATATTTGATTTTGTTAGGCAAAGTCCCTCTTGTGGTTATGCCTCACACACAGAAGGCGTGCCCAACACCCCACCCTGTGCCCATTCAGTAAGAGCACCCCCAAACCCCTTTCCGTCCTCTTCCCTCCCTACCCCTCCTTCCAACTTGAATTGAAATTGAGTTTTTCTCCTATGGAGCCTGCATCAGATCGTCTACTGGCTTCATACTAGTACTGAGTACATTGGATAATTGCTTTTCCGTTCTTGTGATACTTTACAATGAAGAATGTGTTTCAACTCTATCCAGGACATTACAAAAGATGTGAAGTCACCATCTTTTTGAACACTATTACACTGTTGGTGGGACTGCAAACTAATACAGCTGCTTTGGAAAGTATGGAGAATCCTCAAAGAGCTCAAATTAGATCTTCCATTTGACCCCACAATCCCACTACTAGACATCTACCCAGAAGAAAAAAAAAATCATTTTATCATAAGGACATTTGTACTAGATTGCTTATCACATCTCAATTTACAATCACCAAGACGTGGAAACAACCTAAATGCCCATCAGCTCAGGAATGAATTAACAAATTATGGTTCATGCACACCACAGAATACTATTCAGCCATAAAAAAAATTTTTTTTTTTAATTGAAGGTCTTTTCCCTAGAAGTCCATTTATTTACTGTCTGCCAGCACTTGGGTCAGAACAGCAACTAGCTGGGAGGAAGGAGCCACAGGAGCAGGAAGAGGAAGGTGTGGGGAGGGCGCACCAGGCTCTGCCAGGTGAGGGACGCCCCCTGCACCATCTGGGCACTAAGCCCCCTAACCGACACTGACACCCACCGTGAATTCTGCTCAGAAAGGCCTGGGGAGGCGTGAGAGTTTCCAGACAGATAATTAGGTACCATTTCACTTGTTTAACAATTTCATCACTGTCTTGTGTTAAACAGACATCAGAAATGGAGAAAGCTTTTTTCCTGTGGCAAGCCCTAACAGAGGGGGCAAAGTGCAAGGGCATATTTAAGAAAAAAAAAAAAAAAGAAAAGGAGCCCACCTACCTTGTAAGAAAACAGACAAATGGAGCTTTTAGGAGGGAGGGACAAAAAGCAGCCAGAAAATAAACTTCTGGCAAAATAAGAAAATAAAATTCCCAACTGTACAACTCGATACTGTGTTAGGAAAAAAGAGACAAGAGTGAAGAATACAAAGAGGATTGGCTGAGAAGCCAGAGACAGGCGCAATGCCGAGAGACAGGCGCGCACACTGGGCCCTGCGCCAGACAGCACTACCCACAGGAAATCGCCAGGCTGCTTTCAGGGGGTTCCTGGCCCAGGTGCCTGAAGAAATGACCAAGAGTACTGCAGAGAAGAAACCTGCCCTCGGGGAGGGACAGCCCAAGGGTGGACACAGGGAGGCCTGTCCACCCGCAGTGCCAAGCCCACCTGTCACACATAGGCCATCACCCAGTACTGGCTCCTGATCACTGAAATGCTTCACTTTCAACAAAGCCACGAGTGACCACACAGAGAGGGACAGGCTGAAAACCACAAGAAGAGTCATGCGAAGGTTCCAGGGAACAGGAGCCGGTTATGAGAGAACACGGTTCCACTCTGGCCTTCTTAGGTTTCAGGAAATACGGATTGAGCGACAGGGTAGCCAGCTCGGTGCTATAGCAAATCATGCCGCAGGGGTGTTCTGGGCAGGCTCAGGTGTCACGATGCTTCCATTTCAGGGCCATGAGGCAGCTTCACCCTACACCTTCCAGGACTGATTATCTGTAAGACACGGGATCTGAAGGTGGCAAATTATCGTCTTTACAATCTGAACATCTTAGAGACACTGCTAACCATTTCCTGACCGCAGACACAAACTACTTCAACTTCTTGAGCCATAATACTAGCAAATACACAGAACACTGAATGGACAGGTACACACACCCAGATATAGTCTTTACATATGTGAAATGCAGATTTCTCTGTAACAAGCAGGGGGCAAGAATAACAAGCAGACACTTAGATTGGGGGCAAGGAACTTAGTGGCAACTAAGTCAGCCGGTGGCAGAGCTAAAAGACTGACGTACACACACAAAACACAATTTTAAATTGCTCCAGTAAGAGCAAATAAATTTAAAGCAACTTTTAACCATTAGGGACTAAACTATTGATAAAACCTGGCCAAAAGGGGCTTGAAATTTCAGATTTTACAAGAGATAGTCATTGGCACTATTAAGTAGCTAGGTACAGCAGGCGTATTAGTCATATCTAATCACCTAAATTATTCACATAAGTTGGAATGAATCCAGACTAACTGCACCCTCAGAAAACCACTCTATCACAGGGCTTGCAAACAGCTGCCTGCAGGGGGAATGAAGGTCCCGCTAAGGAGCACAGCTGGCTGGGTCAGGGCTACAAGCAACGCAGCTCCAGCCCAGGGCTGCTGGTGGAAATAGTACCACTAGGGCTTGACCATCCAGATTTCTTACATGAGAAATTTTACATGAGATTTTAATACCTATATACTCGAGTATAAGCCGAGTTTTTTCGGCACAAATTTTGTGCCGGAAAAACCTGAACTCGGCACAAATTTTGTGCCACAAAAACTCGGCTTATACTCGAGTATATAGGGTAAGCTCTTCTGATTTGTATGCTCTTAACTAATTGAAATATAAACACTCTATATGTTGAATGAAAATGTTTAGTATTTTAAAGGGAGGTAAAAATATGCTCCAGATGTTTTCTAAAGGGTGAACATTGAACAGTTGCTCTTTCCAGCACATCCTTGAAAAGTAGGGCTTTCTTAATGATAAAAAATACGTTAATAAAAAAGGCACAAAGTAAAATGGGGACATCAGGGAAATACAAACCAAAATCATAATGAAATTATCACTTCACACACATTAAGATAACTATTATTAAAAAAAAGAACCCAGAAAATTATAATGTTGGTGAGGATGTTGAGAAGCTGAAACCCTTGTGCATTGTTAGTGGGAACGCAAAATGGTACAGTTGCTATGAAAGACAGTTTGGTGGCTCCTCAAAAAAGTTAAAAACATAGAATTTCTATATGGATTCTAAGTCATTCCCAAAAGAATCAGAAGCAGGGACTCAAATATATGCTTGTACACTCGTGTTCACTGCAGTATTAGTCTCAACAGCCAAAGAACTCAAGTGTTAGAACACACCATGCTCATGGCTAGGAAGACCCAACACTGTTAAAACGTCTATACTATCCAAAGTAATCTACAGATTCAGTGCAATCCCCATTTAAATACAAACATCATACCTTGAACATTTTGAAAAAATAGTTCTATGTTTTGTATGGAATGAGGAAAGAAAAAAAAAAAAAAAACAAATAGCTAACTGCACAATTATACCGAATAGATACAAATGTTACCAGACTTCAGAATATACTACAAGTCTAGAGTGATCAAAACAGCATGATATTGGCATAAAAACAGAGACAGAGATCTATGGAACAGAACAGAGAACCTAGAGGTGACACGAGTCCCATATTATCATCTGATCTTTGATAAACCAAACAAGAGCACACACTGAGCAAAAGAATCCCTATCTAAAAAATGGTGCTGGGAGAACTGGTGAGCCACATGTAAAAGGCTGAAACAAGACCTACATCTCTCCACACTTACAAAAATTAACAATGGATACACAATTTAAACCTTAAGACAGTAAAAATATTGTAAAAATCTACAAGAAAATACAGCAAAGACTCTTAGAGACATTGGTTTTGGAAAAAAATTTATGAAGAAGACTCCCAAAGGTAATCACAGCAACAACAAAAATAAATACAGGACCTGATCAAGTTAAACAGTTTCTACACAGCTAAGGATACAATCAACAAAGCAAAGAGACAACCTTCAGAATGGGAGAAGATATCTGCATGCTACAAATTCAACACAGGGCTAATAACAAGAATCCACGAAGAACTCAAGCAAATCACCAAAAAAATAGCAAACAGTCCCATGAAATCTGGGCAAGAGAGACACGAAGAGAATCTCTTCTCGTGAGGACAGATGAATGGCCAACAAACGCATGAAAAAAAAAAAAACAACCCCTCATCATCTCTAATTATTAGAGAAATACAAATCAAAACCACTATGAGGTATCACCTAAACCCCAATGGGAATGGCTCACATCACAAGATCCCGAAACAACAGATGCTGGCGCGGGTGCAGAGAGAAGGGAAACTCCTGTACTGTTGATGGGTTTGCAACCTTGTACAGCCTTATGGAAAGAAGTATGAAGAGTCTTCAAAGAATTAAAAGTGGGCCTTCCCTTTGATCCTTGAATCCCATGACTAGGTATCTACCTAAAAGAAAAAAACGTCCTTTCACCATAAGGACATGTGCACGCGAATGTTTATAGCAACCCAATTTACAATTGCAAAGATGCGGAGACAACCCAAATGCCCTTCAATACATGAAGGGATTAATAAACTATGGTGTGTGAATACCATAGAGTATTATTCAGCTGTAAATAAAGATAGAGATTTTGTATTCTTTGTTACAACTTGGATGGATTTGGAGAACACTCTCCTGAGTAAGGTATCACAGGAATGGAAAGACAGGCACCACATGTACTCCACACTAATTTGAAACTTGTAGATTAACAACAACCTGCTCACATGAGAGAAAAACTCAATTGAAACCAAGAAGGGGGGTGGGATATCAAGGTGTTCCTTCCCAGTGGGGACGATGTGTGGGTGTATGTTCCACTGCCTACATGAGAGACACAGCTACAACTTAGTCTTGGCCTCACAAATGTCAGCAATGTGGCCTCAGCGCATGTGCCCTCATTGTTAATTGGGAAAATAAACACAACTGCCAATCAACAGGTGAATGAATAAACAAATATGGTTATATTTGGACAATGGAAAGTTATTCAGCCATAAAAATGAATAAAATTCTGATCAATGCTACAACATGGACGTAACTTAAAGATAGTATTCTAAGTGAAATAAGCCGGACACATTAAGACATGCATTGTATGATTCCACTTAGATCAGGTGCCCAAAATAGGCAAATCACAGAGGCAGAAAGTAGAAGAGAACAGGGAAGAAAGAATGATTGTGGGGAGGGGGGAGGATGGGTGGAAGGAGGGTAGTTGGTGGGAACACACCTACACTGCATTTTACAAGGGTACATGTTAAATTTACTAAGTGTAGAGTATAAATGTCTTAACACAACGACTAAGAAAATGTGGTGAAGGCTATGTTAACCAGTTTGATGAAAATATTTCAAATGGTATATAAAACCAGCATATTGTACACCATGATTGCATTAATACACACAGCCATGATTTAATAATTAAAAAAAAGAACCAACCAATAAAAAAATTCAAGAAATGACTAGAAGGAAAAAAAAAAAAGAATTGTTGCTCACTTCAGCTTCATAAGAAGAGAAATTTCTGGAAACGGACAGTGGTGATGGCTGTCTAATATTGTGAATGTACTTCATGCCACTGAACTGTACCCTTAAAAATGACTAAAATAGTAAATTTTATGTTATGCATATTTTACTATAACAAAAAAAGATAAGGAAAACTGTAATGTGTGCAGAGCAAGTAGTCAAAGGAGGTACCTTTGTTAATTTCTTTCTCAGCAACTGATACAGCAATTAAGCACCTCCCCTCTCCCCACCCATCACCCCTTAGACAGTCAGGGTCTGGCTGTGCCTCTGAGGATCAAGTGTTGTGACTACTCAACCTTGTTGCCTACAGCAGTGCTTTATCAACCTTTTTTTTTTTAATCTCATGGCACACTTGAACCTATAGCTAAACTTCCACGGCACACTTAAATTATGTTGATTAAAAACAAACAAACAAAAAACCCGAATATACTTACTATGCTTTGAACTTCTTTCTAAAATAATTTAATTAATGGTCCCTAAAAATTTTAGCGGCACACCTCAGATCCTCTCACTGCACACTAGAGTACCTGGATGTACCTGTTGAAAATCACTGCTGTGCAGGAATCTTCCCCAGGGCCATTGTGTTCAGGTATGCGGGTGGCACCTGTGGACAGGGCCCTAGCCTAGGGGCCAGCCTGTTGTTCCACTACGCAGGCCTCAGGCCTGAAGAAGGAAATGTCTTTTTTTTGGTTGCAGTTGTCATTGTTGTTTAGCAGGCACGAGCAGGGCTCCAACCGGCCACCTTAGGTGTATGTGGCTGTCTTTTCCTTCTTGAAAAGGCACTATAGGTTATTGGTAGCCCTGATTCTCCCCCCACCCTCAAAATTGGTCTTCTCTTCTAACTCTACTTCTGTTCATCGTTCCCTCTTCTTCCTTTGATCACAGATTCAAACTGCAAAGTCACTCTCCCTGTTCTCATTCTAGTTGGTGGTTGGCTCCTAGACACTCTGTGCTTGTCTGCTGTTCCGCGCTCTCCTCTGCACTCCCAGGCCTCTCAACACGTTCAGGCCTTAGGATCTCTTATCCGGACGGTGACCTCCAATCTGGCTGCTCCATACCTCCAATGATCTAGTGCACACTCTGCTGTCAGATCTCACATCCCCTGCTGAGGTGTCCCTTTTCTTTCTCTATCTGCTGAATAAATGCACAATGAGAAGCCTGCCTCCACCTAATCATCACCTCTGCTGTTCAGAGGAAGACTGTCAGTTCATTCTGATTGCCCATTTCTTAGGTGAGTATGAAAAAAAAGCAGGAATCTGGCCAACTTAACATACTTCGATATTTCCAAGCCCCTGGCAAGGAGTAAGTAGGAGAAACTAAAGAAAGCCTCCATTATCTCATAGCTAATTAAAATGACATCCATAGAGCCCTCCCATCCCCGGGCACCTTCCCAAGGTGAAATACTCTTTGAGCCTCACACTCAAATCCAACACAAGTACCGCTAAGTATTAACTGGCTCCTGGCCTCTCTCTGATACTGTGGTAAAGGATGCATAGGAAGAACGTCTGGGGCAGGTAGTGACAAAGAACACATCACCAGTTCTGATGGGATATGGCTAAGGGGGCCTTTTCCTTTAATCTGAAAACACAGCCAAGGCCAAAACTGAGGCACTGGGGGTAGACACCCTACTGAGAAAGCCATAAACAAGTAGAGACAGTGCACCGCCTGCTGCTTCCCAGGAGTTCAGAGGGCCGTCCTACTGCTGACCACAGCGCCTCCTCCACCCACAGACACAGGGAGTGGTTCTAGTCCAGGTTGCTGTCCACTCCCCCAACAAGGCAGGGGTGTGAAGGGGCCTGCAAGAGAATCCCAGGAGAGACCGGGGTACCTGTGAGAAGGGGGATGTACAACATCCCATTCCCAATCTGGTGGTCTGCTGAGCTGCAGACCCCATAGGCCCACCCCGGTTGGGCACTGCTGCAAAACAGAGACGCTTCAAAAATTGGGAGAACTTGGCATCCAGCGCGTGGATTGCAGGGGGCACCCACGATGGTGAGACGGGCACTTATTTCTGAACTAGAGATTTGGGAAGTGGGCGATCCCCTGGAGGAGTCCCATGCAAGCTGAGTATAAAGGAAAAATTCCAGGTATGGTATTTCCTGAAAAAAGACACGAATATTCCCATTCTATTCCAGTTCTCTACAACTTCTGGAATGAAAGAGAAGACCACAGTAGCTCATAGGAAAGAGCGGACCACAGTAGCTCATACTGTTCCTTTTTAAGGAGTGTTGAGGTCAGAGAGGCAAGAGCCCGTGGACTGCCAGGCCGCTGCTGGGCCATGCTGCAGGACACTAACCCAAGGGAGGAGGTGGGGTAGGGACACCCAACAATGCCGAAGGGGGGCATGACTCCCCTCTGCACAGGATCCTCAGGAAGGAGGATGGGGTGATGCTAAACACAGCCCCAAGGGAGTGAGGACCCAGCATCAGAATGCGCCACACCAAAGCTGCAGAACCCACGAGGACCTGGGGAGTCAAACAGCCAGTAGGCCCTTGTCCTGTACCATCCTCTTTTCCACACCAACACGCTGGGGTAACAAGAGCTCAGTAAAGAGGGTAGGGGAAGTAGAGAGCTTAAACTGGATATGAGAGGAGGAGCTTCAGAAAGATGCAGGAGCTCCAGAGCACGCCCAACACATCATGCACAGAATGGAGAGCGGGGCTCTCAGAGCACAGGCGTAAGCAGTGTCGAGGAAGCCCTTTTCATGTTGTTACCCCAACAGACTGAGTGAGGCTCCTAAAGAAACCAGTGATGCTTGGTTGGTGGGACTGCAAACTAGTATAGCTGCTCTGGAAAGAAATGTGGAAAATCCTCAAAGAACTCAAAATAGACTTTCCATTGATTTCACAATCCCATTACTGGGCATCTACCCAAAAGAAAAAAAAATCACTTTACCATAAGGACATTCGGACTAAACTGCTTATCACAGTTCAATTTATAATTGCCAACCTGTGGAAACCCCTAAATGCCCACCAACCCAGGAATGGATTAATAAACTGTGGTATATGGATACTGTGGAATACTATTCAGCCATAAAAAGATGGAGACTTGACATCTTTTGTATTAATGGGAATGGAGGTGGAGAATATTCTCTTTAGTGAAGTATTGCAAGAATGGAAAAGCAAGCATCCAAAGTATTCGATACTAATATGAAGCCAGTGGATGGACTAACACACGCCCACACAAGAGAAAAATTCCATTTAATTCAAGTTGGGGAGGGGAGGAGGACGGAGTGGGACTGTGGTGCTCTTACCTTACGGGCACAATACATGGCACACCTCCTAGGTGCAGGACACAACTACAAGGACTTTACCTAACAAATGCAAACATTGTAACCTAACCATAATAATCTGAAATTTTTAAAAAGTGATGCTAAGAGTACAGCAATCACAAACTCTCCCTACATAACTGTGTGTAGTTGGAGAACAGTACAACAGGATTATAATCTAGTTTATTTATTTTTTTGGAGACAGAGTCTCAGTCAGCCTCCATAGAGTGTTGTGACATTGTACCTTACAGCAACCTCAAACTCTTGGGCTCAAGCAATCCTCTTGCCTCAGCTTCCCAAGTAGCCAGGACTACAGGCACCTGCCACAACACCTGTCCATTTTTAGAGATGAGATTTCCCTTTTGCTCAAGCTGGTTTGGAACTCCTGAGCTCAGGCAATCCACCCACCTTGACCTCCCAGAGGGAGGGACTTTGTTTAGTAAGCACAAAACCTTTTTCCTAGAAATATAAGCTGTGCTGTAAAAGGTGTTTTCTAACTTTGTCCTCAAGATAGCTATGGTACAGAGGTCACCAAGTAAACTTATTAAAAATGGAAATGACAGCATCTAAATTCAAGGTATCTCAAACCGCCAAATTCTACAGCCACCACCCTTCCCTCTGTGAGACTAGCAGGTAAAAATCTACATAATTATGCTTTTAATTTTCAGAGTTTTTCTGAACCATTTTCCAGAGGTACAAAATAAATGGAGATGAAACATTTCCATCTAGGAAATGTTGCTAGGATTACAGGCATGAGCCACCTCACCCTGCCTTATAATCTAGTTTAGGTGGGAGGCAGAGGTTGACTTGGGTTGCCTAGGGGACACTCTCCCAGGAGCCACCTGTGATAACCTCCCTTGCTTTAGTTCATTTACTAGGCAAATTCACATATACACAACCCCTACTAATAGCAGGCAATGCATGTTACTTACCCAATAGCTCTGCTAGGTAGTGGTGGCACCCCCATATTATAGAAATTATATAATCTGGGTGTTACACCGATGGTCCAAATGGTGGGACCAGGATTCCCAATACGATCGACAATAAACAAAATGCATGCTCGTTCTGGCCCTATATGCCAACCTGTACGTGGAAGGACGATTAAAGAGGGTAAAATGAATCTAAGGAAGCGCTACGAATGGCCGTAGTGATTTCAGAATTTGCAGCTGCTCACACGTGGTTTAAAAATGCAATTTTATTTATATTTTTAAATCTACAAAATCCAGCCTTGTGATAGGTTATTATAAATATAAAAACTAAGTCAATGCGTCTGGCCCCTTCCCTGGTAACTCTCAAAGGAACACCACCAGTGCTGACAACTACAGCCTGACCTTTAGCAGAAAGACAAAAGAACTATTGAAAAAAAAAAAAAAAACCCTAGTTGTGAACAGAAGGCACCAGAACTCAAACTTGCCAAGCTGTCTGCACTTTGGAATTTTGCAGTGTTTAATGTCAACTGTCCAAAACTGGCCTTGTGGGTTTTCTCTGAAATAATACTTTAATACCACTATTACTACCCAGCTGTATAGGCACCATTCAAGACAATTCAGAGTCCCTGGGAATGACTACACATTATACAATACGATTCCAAATAAGTCTTTATCAACCTTTTAAAAGCATAAACCAGAGGGTTTATCTTAACCAAGTTATCTCAGCAGTCGACCTCTCTGTTGGCAGAATCACTAATTTGCTTAGGGTTCTTGAGTCACTGAAAACTGCCGAGAGGGACTTTGTTTAGTAAGCACAAAACCTTTTTCCTAGAAATATAAGCTGTGCTGTAAAAGGTGTTTTCTAACTTTGTCCTCAAGATAGCTATGGTACAGAGGTCACCAAGTAAACTTATTAAAAATGGAAATGACAGTATCTAAATTCAAGGTATCCCAAACCACCAAATTCTACAGCCACCACCCTTCCCTCTGTGAGACTAGCAGGTAAAAATCTACATAATTATGCTTTTAATTTTCAGAGTTTTTCTGAACCATTTTCCAGAGGTACAAAATAAATGGAGAAGGGTCCTAACATTTAAAATTGAGATGAAAAACGGTGTCTTAACCAATTCTTTAAAAAAAAAAAAAAAAAAAATCCACCCGCCTCCCCCCACACACACATACTTTTTGACAGGAAACTTTTTGCCCACAACAGTGTTCCTGAGAACCATTTAAGATTATGTTCCTGGAAGGCCAGCAAAGTGGGTTCACATTGGGAAGGAATAAATAAAAAAACAGGTTAAAGTTTACATTATCTTCTCCTAGTTATATGTTCATCCACCGCAGCCAATAAATCAAGAAATAAATGATTCCCTCTTAATTCCCCCATCACCATCCCCATTCACCTCCCTCGTCACAAATATTGACTGTCCATTTTTGCTTCCAACACTCTCTATAGTTTATATTGCATTGGAAGACTAACACAGGCTTCAAGTTAAACAGAATTAGCTACACAAACTTGGTTAAGTCTCTGCCCCTCTTTCTAGACCAAAGGTGACCTCAGCGGTTTTCTGGAATAGGCAGGGAGAAGCTTCTCAGTGCTTTTCTCACATAGACCCAGGAAGCAATTCACAACAATCACAAAGGGTTTAATGCTCCGCTGTTGCCATCTTCGATTCTTATTTATTTATTCATTTATTTATTTTTGAGACAGTCTCGCTTCGTCACCCTTGATAGAGTGCCGTAGCATCATAGCTCACAGCAACCTCAAACTCTAGGGCTGAAGCAATCCTCTTGCCTCAGTTTTTTCATTTTAAGTAGAGACAGAGTCTCACTCTTGCTCTGGTTGATCTTGAACTTCTGAGCTCAAGCAATCCACCCGACTTGGCCTGCCAGAGTGCTAGGATTACACGCCTGAGCCACCATGCCCGGTCCAAATTCTTAAATTTTTGAACAAGGGGTCCCACTATTTTGTTTTGCAGTGGGCACTGCAAATTAGGTTGTTGGTCCTACACAGACCTGGTTTTTTAGAAATGGCACCGAGGTATAAAAAAATAACAACAAAGTTTTATTTTATACCATGATTTATTTACAAGGATTTTTTACTCAAAAAAACAAACAAACAAAAAAAAAAACAGATGCTATTTTTTTTATCCTTTTAAATCCAATAAAGGTAATACAAGAGGACAACCTGTATCTATGGTCTTTTTATGGATTCACTCTTGCCTGTTGCCAATCTGTTGTCACACAGCAAAGTTCTTATCTAGTATGTAGCATAAACTTGATCTTGTTACTCTGCTTCAAAACCTTTCCAAGGTACCTACTGCCTACTACCACTGGCCCAAAGCCTTCACCCTACACCCCAAGCCCTGAGGTCCAGCCTGGCCTGCTGCTCAGCCTCACCTCATTCCTCACCTCCTGAGTCTATACCGCAATGCCTCCTTTCATCTTCTAGAATGTGCCAGGCTCCGGCTGCATAGCCTTGGCACCTGCCATCCTCTTTGGCCAAAGGACAAATACTTCAATCTGTATGTCCAAGGGTTTAGATCAGTGGTTCTCAACCTGTGGGTTGCGATCCACAGGAACTGTATTAAAGGGCTGCGGCATTAGGAAGGTTGAGAACCACTGCTTTAGATAAAATCAGGCAGAAAACCTTCATTCAAAACAACAATCATTACTGTCTTTAATTTCTTAAATGCAAGAGGCTTAAAAGACTCCCAATTCTTGGTAAATATGTTTTTCACTCATCCTATGATTCAGGCTACTTTCCCAATGGTGAGGATAAGAAGATTCTAACTATGAAACCCAAGACAATAATGGGGAAAGTCTAGAGAGGGACGGTGTCAAAGATTTTCAGATCAGGTTAATCAGGCCTCAAAGGCATCTTCATGACCTTCACCGACCCCTGAAACAACAACATTCTCAAATATCATGGAAGGGTTTTGGGAAAAAACTGAAAGTGTATTAATGGGGTTAAACTAAAGGCTCACTTCGAAAAAGAACAGCTCTCATGGTCTTCGAAGAAATTTAACTTTTAGAGCTGCTAAATGATTCATACAGAAAATATTTAAGTAAACATTTTTCTTCTACAGAAAAAATAAGATTGTCTGCAACTGTTTACTTGTTGAGTTGTAAATATCTTCTAGATTCTCGTAGATTTTAGCTCTGCCTCTATTTAAATGCTTTATAATAGTAAAACTGGTTAAGGGATGGTGGATGTCCACTCCAAGGAGGAGCCTTTCCAGAGAGTTACGCACTTTCTAGACTGAGAAGCCACCTCTTCCTTTTTTTTTTTTTTTTTTTTTTGAGACACAGTCTCACTTTGTTGCCCTCATAGAGTGCTGCGACATCACAGCTCACAGCAACCTCCAACTCTTTTGGGCTTAAGCAATTCTCTTGCCTCAGCCTACTTAGTAGCTAGAACTACAGGTGCCTGCCACAATGCCCAGCTATCTTTTTGTTGCAGTTGCCACTGCTGTTTTAGCTGGGTGGGGCCAGGTTTGAACCCACCACCCTCAGTATATGGGGCCGGCGCCCTACCCCACTGAGCCACAGGCATCACCCAGCCACCTCTTCCTGATCAATGCAATGGTCGGCAATAATCTGTCTTTCTCCCCATGCCAGCCTCTTTGGCCCTTTGATTTCTCTTTTTCCAATGACCACGGGACATGTTGCCAGTTTTTCACAAAGTGGTTGAGATAACTAGCTCTCATTTGGGGAAAAAAGAGTCCTACTGTTCATGAAAAAATTCCAGATGGATTAAGGCTTAAAACATTAAAAAAAAAAAAAAAAGTCAATTATTAAAGCATTATATAATAGAAGTGTGTATACGGGAATGTGTTTATAACCTTAGAGAAGGAAGGCCCTCTTAAGCCAGACACAACAAAGAAAACCTCACAGAGAAAAATTACTTATGGTGCCTTTGATGTCAAGTTCCCCCAACTTAAAAGACAAGGCCAGGCTTACAGAAAATATTTGCTGCATAACAAAGGATTAGCATTCAGAAGATATAAAGAACCACAAATGAGTAAAGACAAAAAAAAAAAAAAAAAAAAAAATGTTAACTAGGCAATGGATTCATGAAAAGAAAGATTAATATGCCCTATAAACATAAGAAAAGTTGCCTGGCAAGGAAAAATAAAACAGTGAGATACACATGGGGTTTTTTCCTTCAAAGACTGGCAAAAAATTTAAAGATGATTTTATAAAGCATTGGCAAGTGTACCTGAGACCATGTGGGCGAGTAATTTCAGTCTTTTATGGCACAACCCCTAAGATCTAACTATTCCAACTTGTAAGTCTCTGGTGGAGAGAAAAATCTGCACTTGTATACGTAATTAGGATGCTATACTGGAAGTTGTGACAGTAACACAAGATACTAGCAATATCAGGAATCAGAGTAAATGATAGAACAGTGTGTCCTGCAAAACGTGTGTAAAGGAGATGACGCAACACCAGGCGTGTGGTCTCACAGCCACTCAACCCTCTGCTCAAGATGTTTCCAATGAGACCTGTTGGGAGTTTGATTTGGGTCCTCCACCCATAAGGAGGCGGAGAGAGCTGGTGTCTGACTCCTTCTCCAGGGACCTAGGACATGAGAGGCAGCTTGGCCAGCTGCCCTGTGGCCTGGGAGTGAAGGGAAGCTGGCCCTTCCTCTCAGAGGCTGTGGGGGGCAAAGAGTGCTTGATGTTTTGTTGGGGGAAGGGGAGGTGGCCCAGACAAGAGGGGGTCAGTCTGGGGCTTGTCTTAGGTCCAGTCTCCCAGGGCTGCCTGGAGGGGCTCTGTGACATCAGGAGGCAGAGCTGGAGTTGGACCACTGGACTCACAGGGATAGAGAGTGAGTAAAGGATGCAGGAGTCTTTGAAGAAGCCTCAAGAGCACCCCACAAGAGTCCGCTTTAAACGTTCTACAGGCCTGGAGGACAGGGGCCGTCTCGCCATGCTCACTGTCAGTTGCAAAGGGTTTTCCTGTTTCCTTTACCTCTCTCCTACCCCATCCTCAGGAAAGCACAGCAAAAGAAAAGCTGCTGACCTGTGTTCTCCAAGATGGATCAAGGCGGAAAGAAGCAAATTTTTGTTAAGATTCATACAGTATCATATCCATAGGGTTTATATTAAGAGACACATTTTATGAATATTTACATATATTTCCATGTCTTTCTAAACACATGGAAAATGGTTTAGAAAGACAAAAAATTGATGACAATGGTTACCTTCAATGGACCATATGTCTACATTCCCCTTAAATTTATATGGTAAAATCCTAACCCCCAAGGGGACAGTACCAGGAGGTGATGCCTTTGGGAGGTGACTAGGCTGTGAGGGTGGAGCCTGCATGGGGACTTGTGTCTTTATAAAAGACGTCCCAGAGAGATACCTGGCCCTTTCCACCACGTGAAGATAAAAGACAGCCATCTGTAAGAAGTTGGCCCTCACCAAACACTGAATGTGCCAGTGTCTTGATCTTAGACTTCCCAGCCTCCAGAACTGTGAGAAATAAATTTCTATTGCTTACAAATCACTCAGTCTATGATATTTTGTTATAGCAGCCTAGATAGATTAAGACATTTCCTCTCGGAAGGGGACTGGTATGGAGGGGGTGGGGTCAAATGAGAAATTCAACCTATCCATTTTTTTTTTTTTTTTGAGATAGAGTCTCAAGCTGTCACCCTGGGTAGAGTGCTGTGGCATCACAGCTCACAGCAATCTCCAACTCCTGGGCTCAAGTGATTCTCCTGCCTCCACCTCCCAAGTAGGTGGGACTACAGGTGCCTGCCACAACTCCTGGCTATCTTTTGGTTGCAGCCATCATTGTTGTTTGGTAGGCCTGGGCTGGATTCGAACCTGCCAGCTCAGGTATACGTGGCTGACACCGAGCCTATCCACATTATTTTAAAAGAGAATAACAGACTCACGTATTCCTTGAATAATTAAATGTATTTGGGGGTTTTTGTTTGTTTGTGTTGAGACATAGTCTCACTCAGTTGCCCTGGGTAGAGGGCTATGACATTGTAGCTTACGCAATCCCCTTGCCTCAGCCTCTCAAGTAGCTGGGACTATAAGCACCTGCACAATGCCTGGCTAGTTTTTTAACTTTTTTAGTAGAGACAGGGTATCACTCTTGTTCAGGCTAGTCTCAAATTCCAGAGCTCAGGCGATCTACCCACCACAGCCTCCCAGAGTGTTAGTACTACAGGTGTGAGCTACTATATTGACCTTTAATTAAATGCATTTTTCCTTAAAAACAGACACTGTTCCACTGCTATGGCCTGAATGTGTCCTCCAAAATCCATGTTAGAAACTTAACGCCCAATGCAACATGTTGGGAGGTGAGTTTAATGGGAGGTGTGTAGGTCATGAGAACAGCACCCCCAAGGGTGAGTGGATTCTCTCTCTTCTGTCACGAGAGGACACAGTGCTCCTATACTCCAGAGAATGCAGTATTCACCCAAACCTGCTCGTTCCTTTATCCTGGACTTTCTGGCTATCAGAACTATGAGAAATAAATTTCTGTTCCTTATAATTATCTGGTCTTTGGCATTTTATTATAGCAGCACAAAACAGACGAAGACAGAGCCCATCTGTCAGCTTAACCTACGAGCCATGAATCAGCAAAAGTCCTAATCAGAACACGTAGCACACCTCTGAGCTGCTTTACAAATGTCTGATGCCATTTTCCAGCTTTCTCTATAACATGTTCCCTCCCATTCAAGACGCCGATGAATTCTGCATCTGAGACTTGGATGTCAGCTGCAGATCTCAAACTGATTTTTTTCAAAGTGTACAGGTTTCACGGCTGATGTTATATTGTTTTCTTAATTTTAAGAAATCTTTCTTGTGGCTTCCTCTGTCAGCAAGAGGAGGAAGAAACAGGACTCTAACAAAAGAAAACTAAGATGTGTATCTGATAACAAACTGACACGTGAAGAATAAAAGACCTCTGAGGCCTTCATAATAAGGTACGTTAGAAGAACTTGAAATTGTTAAGGTTAAGAGCTCTTCTCTGTGTGAACTCACACACACACACAATCTCTCTGAAACAGTAGAAATCCAGTATTACACAGCAGCCTGCGAAATTCAGCAACAAAAAGCGGTTTGCTTATAGACCAAATATCTTAGGAAAGCCAATAAAATCAGTTTGAAAAACTAGTGGAAAAAAACTAGTCTAAACTGGGTTTAGAAAATGACTTTTGAAAATGAATAGCATGAGAAGTATCAATTGCCAACAAAAAAAAAAACCCAAAGACTGTGAAGGTCCTTCTTAAACTATTGCAAACATAGCAGCCTACATTTAGCACTAGCTCTTCTCCAAGCCCGTCCTATTCTATGTTATGGACCAGGGACTGGCACACGCATCCCACAGGTCCAGGATATTTTTTATATTATTAAATGCTTGAAAATTTTCAAAAGAAGAATAGCATTTCAGGACAATGTTTTATGGAAATCAAATTTTAGTGTCTAGGCTGGGCATGCTGGCTCACGCCTGTAATCCTAGAACTCTGGCCGAGGTGGGTGGATTGTCTGAGTCCATGAGTTCAAGACCAACCTGAGCCAGACTAACACCCTGTCTCTAAAAATAGCCAGGAGTTGTGGCAGGCATCTGTAACAAAAAAATCAATTAAGTCCAAGAATTTGAGGTTGCTGAGAGCTGTGATGCTATGGCTTTCTACCGAGGGGGACCAAAAAAAAAAATGTTTTGTGCCTATAAATAAAGTTTTATTTGAACTCTGCTGCACACATTTTTCATGGATAGTCTACGGCTGCTTTCATGCTATAAGAGCAGGGTCTTTTACAGCCCCAAATCCATCTGATCCTTTATTGAAAAAGTATGCCACAGCTCCTACTATAGACTAATAGAGCCTTCTTTACTCCTATTTCCATTATGCAAACACAACTGATACTTTCAAAAACAAACATTCAGCTTCTTATATATGTTATCATTTGCTCAGAGATGGTAAAATTCTTCTGCATCAGCCCAGTGATTAGTGTTAGATTCCTGTACTAAAGCTACTTCAAAATACCCCTTGTCACTGTCCATAACATGAGGAAGCCCCTGACAAATATGGAGGCTCTAAGATCTAAAACTACTCAGTGTTAAAGAACAATAAGCAATATTCTTTTTTTTTTTTAAAGACAGAATCTCACTTTATCACCCTTGGTAGAGTGCTGTGATGTCACAGCTAACAGCAACCTCCAAATCCTGGGCTTAGGTGATTCTTTTGCCTCAGCCTCCTGAGTAGCTGAGACTACAGGCGCCCACCACAACGTCCGGCTGTTTTTTATTGCAGTTCGGCCAGGGCCGAGTTCGAACCCACCACCCTAGGCATATGGGGCCGGCGCCCTACCTGCTGAGCCACAATAAGCAGTATTCCAAGAACAAATCCCTTCTAGCTTCTGCCCATGTAATTATTAATTTCACATTAAATATTAATTTATAATAACCATTTTTATGTCTACACATATTATTCTGTATACACTAAAGTTCCATGTAAAAACCATTCATGGGTGGTGCCAGCGGCGTCTGTGGCTCAAAGGAGTAGGGCGCTGGCCCCGTATACCAGTGGTGGGTTCAAACTCGGCCCTGGCTAAAAACTGCAAAAAAAAAAAGGAGAGAGAGAAATCATTCATTTTATTTAGTTTGAAGATAATCATTCATGATATCCCTTATTCATATGTAAATCATTGGCCAAATCAAGTTGGGAGGGAGGGGGGACAAAATAAAGAAACTGACCAGACCTCAGCCCTACCTCTCCTTCAATGTTCTGACCTCCCTCAACATCACTCAACACTGTCACCTGACCCTTCAGAACTGCCTTCTACCTTGCACACACACCCCCCTTTCCCATTCGCTCCGCCTCACTAAAGCTGGCCCACACACCCACCTAGTGCCCGTGTCCAGGATGGAACTTGGGCAATACCACTCCAAAACCTTCTCACTGTACTCTTGTTCCTGTCTAAATTGCCTTCCCTTTGCTTCTCAAAGCAAATCTGGGCTTTAGAAAATTGCTGAACAGGTTTTACTCCCAAGTCCATAGAGCAGCTCTTTAATTCTTAAAAAAGTAAAGATGCATCTAATGAAGGTGATATTAAAAGGGAAGAAAGAACTTGGCATGATGTCACTGGAGTCTAAATGACACACACTAGGGCTTCAGAACTGGTTCAAATGCCTAGTTTTGGCTGTCCAGGACCTCAGAGCACCCTCCTGGTTGCTGCCAGGGAAAGGATGAGCTAATTAGCTGACGCAGAGATTCTAGTCACCTAGAAGTTAGCTTTTTCATTGTGAATGAATGGCAAACACTCCTTTGAGTTTGGTTTTCATGAATGAGTTCCCCAAGCCTGCAACAACGATGAAAAAAGTAGGGGGGGGGGGGTTGCATTTCTGGTTCTGTAAAACAGGCATACTTGATTTGGTGACTACCAGTAAGTGCCTACCTCATCTTATGAAATATCTAACTGACATCTTCCCTTTGCTTCCTCTAAATATTTCTTGAACACTGCTATGCTGGTGATTCACTAAGAATTATATAAAATAAATAGAGCAGAGTCTTGTCTATTAAGGAACTTGAACTGGCTATGAAATATTAATAATAAAAGAGTAACGTAAAAGGAAATACATCCAGGGGCCCAACTGTGAGGGAGAGGCAGAGAGAGAGGGTGCATGAATGCTAGGGAGGCAGTGTGAGGATGTGGGGGTGAGAACGAAGAGAAGGTGGCCAAGAGAAAAACCTCACAGTGAAAGGACAAATAAGAATGAGGAGTATCTGATAACAAAAAAACCACCCAGACTGTTCTTGGTGAATCACAGACCCGGGGCTACAACATAAGGGTCTATCGCCTGAGGTGTAGACGGCCAGAGGAGCTGAGACTTGATCCAGAAGCAAAGGAAAGATCCTGAACTAGAGGTTGATGTTCTGAAAGCAGCAGCTGCACTTACAGGAGCAATCTTTCTTTTGATTGGACAGATTAGATCAGAAGAAAGAAAACTGTGAAACAAGGAGGTTAGGTGGCAAGTCAAAGCTGCAAGAGTGAGCTCAGGCGCTCTGGAGGTTAGAGCAGTGATTTTCACTTGGTGTGCCCTGGCACTCTGAGGTGTTGTGAGAGGATCTTAGGTGTGCAGCGAAAAATTTTAAAGATAATTAATTAAATTATTTTCAAAAGACGTTCAAAGCAAAGTATATAGTTTTTTTTAAAACTCTTTTTCTTGATCAACATAGTTTAAGTGTGCTATGAAAGTTTAACTACAAGTTCAAGTGTGCCGTGAGATTAAAAAAAGGTTGAAAACACTGGGTTAGACTAATACAAATGAAAAGGGTTAAAAAATTTCAAGAAGTCCAGACGTGAGCTCTGATACATACAGATCAGTCATTTCTTTCCTTCCTTGGCACAGAATGCTTACCATTCCACATGCAGTCATCAAATTGCTTAGTCACGAGATAAATGATCACATAATGGCCAAGCACAGGAATCTCCTAAAGTTCTGTCAATACCTTTTCGAGTTAATATGACAATTAAAGACTTTAGCCTTAGTGATTTGATAAAAAGTCTATGTTGAAAATTAGCGATTCATCACAGTACATTTGCTAATTCTCTATAAAGTGCAACTTCTTATTTTTCTAGCCACACTACCAGGAACAGTTACTATGTTTGCTTTTTTGGCCTCCCACTTCTGCTTCTGCACTCAGAAATATCAAAGAAGAGAAGGAAAGGTCTTCCAGGAGCACCGAATGTTCTCAGAAATGCGAGGCCACCAAGGGGTTCCTGGCAGGGTCCTGGACGGCTTCAGGTCCCCAAGCAGACCCTGATTCAAACGGCCTTCGGGAGACAGGAAGCACCTCTGGGACTGCAAGCACACACCTCCTCAAAGCTGGTTAGGCCCTGTCTCCATCTGTTCCCGGAACAGCTTCCTTCTACAGAGGCAAAGCTCTCCCATCTCATCTGGCTAGAGTCACTAGCAGTTTGTTTTCATAAAGATCACTATCTTGGCCAGACACTGGGAAATAAGTGAGACAACAAATCTGGTTTTGATGAAAAGGAGACATTAAATGGGGTGTCAGCCGTGACCCAAGGGACAAGGAAGCCCTGGAACACCATTGCCTCACTGATTTCACACCCACACGGAGGGGATAGATCAAACACTGCAGTATTCTGCCTTTAAAAGCCAGAGAGAAAGGAAGGACTGCCCAGCACCGCATTCAGACCTACTCAGTGGCCAACCAGGAAAAGGACACATCCTCGGGCCTTATAGGTATGGTTTGTTAAGAAAATATCCAGACAAAACTGGGTCTCTACTCTTTTGAGTAACTAAACTATAATCCCATGTTAAACCATAATCTAATACAGTAACCAGACTTTTAGGGTTCTGCAGGTATGACCTGAGAAGGCAGTGGTCTGCCTCTTCTAGGAAGAGCCAGGAGCAGGCCCACATTCTGAAGCCATTCATTATCAAGAGACCTGCTTCTCACGGAGAAAAACAAAAGCTCATACCCACAGGGGCTGGGTAGCAATGCCACTTCTAGTTACCGCTAAAACTTCCGTAATTTGCAAAAGCTATTTCTTTGCGAGTAAAGGCTTTGGATCAACCAGGCAAGGGGGACATTTCCTAACAGATTCTGTCTCACATACTTTATGATGCTTCCTCGTTTCTCAATTCCACTCTTTTCCTCATCCTCCTTAAGGGTCAGCAGCCCTTAAGTAAATCTAAAGGTAAAAAGAGTTATCTGCTTTCAGGACAATCTGTTTCTTATTTCCTTACCTAGTAGAAAGTCTGCCTCTGCCTTTCAAAAAGTGCAGCAACTGTCATTTTATAATAGAACCGCCAAAAGAAAGCCAGTTGGAGGCACGAACATGCCCCGTCCCCATTTGTACACAGGAGTTAAGCTAGGTAGCGTATTTCTAAAGCCTTCCAACAACTCCACAGAGTAGGTCTCCTCAACCCTTTTACAGATGAGGAAATAAGACCTTTTAAGCTTAAACCGCCCAAGGAGCAGACCCAGTAAATGACCATGTTAATAATCTAGTGAAGTTCTTCTCAACTAGGGAATGTTAATCTGAGATCTATGGACTCTTAGTCTGTAGACTGAGAAAGGAAAATAGTCACATTTTACTTTTTATGAAACTCTCCCTGAAATTTAGCATCTTCCTCTGATTATGAATGTATGCGGCCAGCCACAGTAGTTACGGCCAGTACCTGTGACTTTGCTGCCAATACACATAAATATATTTTTACGGTGGCTCATGCCTGTACCCCTAGCACTCTGGGGAGGCTGAGGTGGATGGATTGCCTGAGCTCATAGGTTCAAGACCACCGTGAGCAAGAGCGAGACCCCGTCTCTAAAAATAGCCGGGTGTTGTAGTGGGTACCTGTAGTCTCAGCTACTTGGGAGGCTGAGGTAAGAGAATTGCTTGAGACCAAGAGTTTGAGGTTGCTGTGAGCTGTGATGCCCTGGCACTCTACTAAGGGTGACAAAGTGAGTCTCTGTCTCTAAATAAATAAATATAAAGAAAAATAATTTCATATCCTTTCAAAGCTGCTGCCAATTTTAAAGTGTTGTTTATGCCAATCACTATTTAAGAATTACAGTGCTTACAAGTACTACAGCTTGTTATTTGTGCATTAGTGTACAAGAAGCTCATACTACATCACAAATTTGTTTCTCAAATATTTCAATAACTTCCATTATCACTGGCTTTCTTTGTAGCTCTATTTATCCCATTAGATGATTTAAAAATATTCTAAGGGGTGCTCCTTAGACTCCTGAGCCAGCTGATGGGGCCCTTGCCCTATAGAAAGTTAAGAACTCTTGCTCTAATACCAAAGCCTACATCTCTTTCCATTTCCCCACCCACCCTGCCTCCCAGTGTATTTTCTTTTCTGGTTGTTTTCTTTCCCAGACTACCTTAAAATGGTTCTTTACCCAAAATTAAAAATAAAACAAAACAAACAAAAAAACCCTCTGGAAAGTCACCCACTAACTTAACTAGCGCACTGTCTCCAATTAAGTAGTACTTCTATTTGTAAATTCGTGGGGCTCTAGCTTTTAAGCCCCAAATTAGCTTTAAGTGCGATGGGCAAAAATCCAACTTACCCTATAGCTGACACGAAGAATGATGTGGGTATTCCATTTATCAGAAACCCTAGAACAGCCTAACAATCGCCTGCCAGCATGAAGCAATTTCCATTGGCAAACAATGGCACAATTGGTTAAAACAAACAAACAAACAAAAAATTATATCATAAAACAACAGTAAACTAATCCAGAGAGGGATGCTAAGCTTCAGCCAAGATTCTCTGAGTATCAGGTAACATCCTTCTCTTACATTTGAAAATGCCAAGACATAGCTCTCCCCTGAATCCAGACACACAGCAGTCTCCTGGGAGTGTACTTAAACAGCATGCCAGACTCACATGCATAATGCATAGGCCTTGTTTCCTCAATGAAAATAAGACAGAGGAAAAGATAGCTTCTTTGTTGAGTACATTGGCACAGGCATGCGTTTGGGATAGATCCTAGTGTAACTGCAGGGTGTCACTGCCCCGATGGTACCATACATGTGTAGAAGATTATAGTAAGAAGAAAACACAGAAAAATGAGTCTGACATCGCAAAATATTTTCTAAATCTTTTTTGAGGGTATTTATGTCAACTTTCTTTTTAAATGAATCTTTCATTCAATATACACAAAGAATGAGAACGCCCTACTGATGAGGTTAAGGAATTTGTTTAACACAAAAACGTTTCTTCGTAGATTGAACTAGGCCATGATATCATTTCTTCCTTTGGATGGCTCAACTCTGTTTTTTGGTTCTTTACAAAGAAATTCTTTGTGGTTTCATGTCTAAAGCAGTGAGAAATTACGGCCTCCATTATGCCCAGACATGCGTCTTCACCAATCAACACTGTCTTCAATTCTGTTTTTTCCATAATCAGAGTTTTAGCTTATGTGTCACTGGATCAGTACAAGCTGATTCTCAATCAAACACAGGGTGCCTTTGAGAGTAGCAGCCAACAGGAAACTTGCCAGTCTCCAGGTTATTAAGAGATTCTCAAATGGCTTTTCCAGGCTACACTAACCAGCCCAGCCTCAGGGTGTTTTGAAAAGTACAGATAATCAAGTCACAGTACACAGAAAAATCAGGCACACGCTGCAAATTAGTCTTTTAGCTAAGATACAGCATTTCATTCAACACCAAAGGCTATTTGATTCCCTGCATTATCAAGAACAAAATTTATTTTGCCAGACTCCAAGGTAAATTTGGGAGCGGGTTGTCCTTTGCCTTACCTGGGAGCCCTCCCCCCCAACAGGGCATGAACCAATGAAGCTCACACCCATCTCAGGTGCCCCAGATTTACAGAGTCCCAAAGAGATAAGGTTCCTGCTTGAGCTTGAGGTTTCTTAATTTATAAGCAAAAGTCACCATGCAACCGGCACCTGAAATCTATTTTATCTTATCTGCCTCAAAAAGTAGATGAATAGACCCCACACTGTGTTCCAGACCAGGAGTATGTATAATCATGGGGTTAGGAAGTTACTCCTCTCTAAAACCCCAGATTTGCCCCCTATCTTTGTTTCCTCCTGATCATCTCAATTTAAACCAACCAAAAGAAATGCAACTATTAATCAGGAGCTCTTCACTTCTTACTGGATGAAATTTTTTCTCTTCAAAGTACTTTAAAAACATGCTCCTGAACAGATTGCTGATGATTCCCCCGTTCTATTCAGGGCTAGATGACGAAAGCTGAGCTGTTATCACGCAGCTGATTGGACAGAAAGGTCAGAAACTCCCTTCCACATTATATTAATACTTGTGACAAGGTACACTTCCATGTCTTATTCAGCTGTGCCTTGCCTGTTTGACATCTGCAGACAAAAGTAAGCACTACCTTTTAGAAAGATGTGCACACTGGTAGCAAGAGTTTGATACTATAAAGATCTCTGATGAATAGAGCACAAAGTGTGGTTCAAATATCTCCTCCACTGAAAGTTAAGACTGAAAGGAAATTTGCATGTTTGCTGATTATTTTTCCTTTTCTAATACCAAGGTACTATTCAAAATGGCATTTCATTTATAATGCAGATGGAAAGTGATAAGAAAGAAAAAGGCAAAAAAAAATCATCATTTATTTAGTTGGACATACATAGAAAAATAACACAAAAACTTTAGCCTAAAAAGGAACTTTAAAAGATCCCATATTTATTTCAAAAACTCCTGTTTCTCCTGACTAAACCAATACCCAAATAAAGTAACTTTCTAAGGCCAATGCCTTGAGTGTCCAAGGCACACGAGACATAGATTGCCTTGGTTAATGATGGGCCTTTCTACTCCATTGTGCTATCCCTGCTCTACTGAGACACATAGGAATAAACCTTTTAGTCAAAATGAATCACGTGGAATCGTGTTGTAAACTCCTTCCGAATGCTGAATTCTTCTCCTTGCATCCAAGCTAAGTCTTCTTTCAACATACAAACTTAGCATGTCTATATGAAAGATAAAGTCAAGTATCTTATACCTCTTTAAGGTAAGAAATTAACAGCTTAAGAGAATAAGCTGTTAATTTTCTAGGGATATGCTCCATCCAGTTATATAAAAGAAGGTGGCGGAAAGCAATGGACCCAGCTTCTTTCTTCCCTTGGCATCTGCAACGGGCAAGGCTGCCTGGTAGAGGAGTTCCTGTTCCCATCTGATAACCTGAGAACACACCCATACTATCTCATCACCTGTAAGAACGATGTCAAACACGGACCATATTAAGGGGATTCAGTAGGCTGTATTTTTTAAAACTCATCAATGCTTTTTAGTGACACATAAACACAGATAAATTAGAGGGATGGATCTCAAAGTAGTCCCCCAACCGGCAGCTTCAGAAACCCCTAGAACTTGTTAAAAATTGTACATTCTCGGGCTCATCCCAGACCTACAGAGTTAGAAATTCGGAGAGCGGTACAAGTACACGACAGGCTGTGTTTTAACAAGCCTTCCAGGTGATTCTGAAACAGCTAACATGTCAGAGCAGCTGAACCAGCACGTTCCAAAATGCTACAATGACGTGTGCGGACGGCCCGACAGCCCTGGCACACAGACAGGCACACGATGGTCTCTAGTTCCCGAAGTATTCTCTACAGGGGCTCTGAAACTTGTACAAAGTATTGAGCTTATCCAAATTAGATCACTTTCTGGCAAATATCTATGGCAGCAGCTGCCTAAAAATGAGTCATTTTCCAAAAGTATGGAGGAGTTTTATGAAGGCAGAATTTATGACTCAGTTTTCTATTGTTTAAGTGGACAGCTAGTTCTATCCATTACAAATTAGATTCTGCCTGCTTTTCCTCCAAAGAAAGAAACTGTAACTGAAAATAAAGAGCAGAGAAATAGGAAATAGTGACATGCATACAGTCTCATGTCTGATCTGCCATCACATATGAGAAGCTGGCTGGACTGCTGGAATCGGACCCACACTCACTGCTCTGTCAAGGTGGACATTCTATCACTGAGGATCTGGGTCCAGCACTAAATGAGAGAGCTAGACAAATTATTGAGTTTCCTACGGTCCCTACTGCAGCGAAACAAAACCCCAAAATCAGACATTTAAAAATATTTTTGTCAGGAAGAAAGGTAGACTCAATAGATGCTTCTACTTTAAAGATAGGTAATAACTATAGAATACTTGTTAAATAACTCAGACAAACCTAGATAAAATAGAGAGACCTACCATGTTCATGGACTGGAAGGTGAAGATGTTGAAGGCATCAATTGTTCTTAAATTAATCTATAGATTTGACATAATCCCAATCAAAATCCCTGGAGAAGTTTTTGCAAGGTATAGACAAGCCAAAAATCAACTTCACCTGAAAAGCAAAGGAGTTAAGACAGCTAAACTGATTTTGAAAAAAAACAAAATAGGGGACTCTTATTGCCCAATTTTAAGACTTAATTGTAGTATTGGTAAAAGGACAGACACAGAGATCAATGGGAAGGAATACAGTCCAGAAACAGACCACAAATACGGTCAACTGATATTTGACCAAGGCACAATGGCAATTCGATGGAGAAGTGGTAATCTTTTCAACATCTAGGGCTAGGACAATTAGAAATCCATATAAAAAAAAAAAAAAAAATGAACCTCAACCTATACCTTACATCTTTTTTTTTAATTCAATCATAGCTGTGTACATTATGTGATCATGGGACACCATACACTGGTTTTATAGACCATTCGACATATTTTCATCACACTGGTTAACATAGCCTTCCTGGCATTTTCTTAGTTATTGTGTTAAGACATTTATATTCTACATTTACTGAGTTTCACAAGTACCCTTGTAAGATGCACCATAGATGTAATCCCACCAGTCACTCTCCCTCTGTCCATCCTCCCCTCTCCCTCCCTCCCTCCCCATATCCTTAGGTTATAACTGGGTTATAGCTTTCCTATGAAAGCCATAAATTAGTTTCATAGTAGGACTTAGTACATTGGATACTTTTTCTTCCATTCTTGAGATACTTTACTAAGAAGAGTATGTTCCAGCTCCATCCATGTAAACATGAAAGAGGTAAAGTCTCCATCTTTCTTTAAGGCTGCATAATATTCCATGGTGTACATATACCA